>JAJPUD010018218.1:0-27936 GCA_023553655.1 Myrmecobius fasciatus | reverse complement strand
AAATATATATATATATATATATATATATATATATATATATATATATGAACCTAAAAGCATCTGTAGTGATGGAATGCTTCATCCCTTTGCCAAAAGTAGGCATCTTCTAAGTAAAGATAATACCACACTATAATAAAAACACATTTTAAAAATCTTCTGGAGACACATAATACTTTATAATAAGTATCACTTCATAAAAGAGAAACAAGTGATAAAGGAAAAAGTACAAAAATCTTAGAAATATATGTAAGCTAACTTTTTTCATAAGAATTTAAGGATGAAACTAGATTGCTAGCAAGAAAGGAAATTAAAATAAATTTATAAATAAAAATATAAATCTATTTTATATATGATTGACAGTAGAACCATGATATTTAAATTCCTAACATGTTAATCCTCAATATGACTAAGAAAAAAAGGGAATTAAATACAGGAAGAAAAGTTGCTTAAGACCAAGCTTTTATGGAGTATAAGTACAAAAGAGTTAACACAATTTTGAGGGCAGAAAGAAATTAGTTCTAAAGAAATCTGAAAGAAAGGAAAATAGTTAAACAATTGTAAATGACACTATGAAAACAATTATAATATAAACACAAGATAGGAAAACATATAAATTGGAGATAGTAAAGAGCATTAACATTAAGAAGGACTGATAAAAAGCAAAATAAATAAATAAATAACGTATTTAGGAGGTGTGATATCAGCTGGAACTTTATGGAAGCCAGGGAAAACAGAAGATGAAGCTAAGAAAGTGAAGAAATCTAGGCATGAGTGACAGTCAATGTAACTGCCCAGAGTTGTTAATATATTATGTAAAGAAAAGCAAAGAATGTAATGTCACTGAAACATAGAATACATAGAGTAGAGTTCATTGTAAAATAGAAAAATAAGAAGAGGTCAGGTTATGAAGGTCTTTAAAAATGAAGCAGAGACTTTTTTAATGATAGATGTAATATAGAACCAATTGAGTATATTGAATAGTGAGTTGACATGATGACACTTAGATTTTAGGAAGATCATTTTGACAACTGAATATTATATGGAATAGAGTTGAGAAAGACTTTATGTCAATGAGTGTAATTGGAGGCAATTAAAGTAGCCCAGGCATGAGCTAATAAGGGGTTGCACCAAGGCAGGATGTCATTCTAATTATTAGTATCAAACAAGCCCTAATTCAGAGAGATCTATTCTCTTCAAAGGTATTTGTCATAGACATGGGGTAGTTGGATGCAGGGTGATTATGCAGCCCAGATTTCAAATAGAATAAGGATTCCCTATCTATTGTGAGCAATACAGAAGAAGCTCATTTGAAGATAATATTGTGCTGATTATATCCAGCACTGAAGCACTGAAGTGTCTCCTAAAAGAGATTTAAAGTCATGAAAAAGAGTTCAGCCCAACATCCGAAAAAATTTAGTTAAGAATTCTTATAACCCTGATTATAGTTTACAATTGCTTTAACAGGTTGTAGAGCTTGCTCTTAAGTACTTGTATCTTGGAAAGGTACTGCAAATGAGCAATAAATTTGACTCACAATTGAGTAATACAGAACAGGCTTATTGTACTTAGAAAACTAAGCTGGACTTCTGATGATCTCAAACATCTTCCTAAATCAAAACTTCATGTAACTACATGTAGATATCTCACCAACTCAATCCTCTCACCATTCCAGTTAATTCTCTGTTCAACATCCTCTGTAACTGTATTTCCTGATTTCCTTGCCTTCCTTTAAGCCCAAGCTAATATCTCACAGAAGGCAGATACTCATTTGATGGTCAAAAGAAGCGGTACAAAACTATTCAGTGTCTTTGTGAAGAGCTTTGGAGTTTATTGAGTGTCATGGAAGATGTTGGCAAAGGACTGACTAACATGAGCACATAGGACTGACTTTATGAGCAAAATAGAATTAAAATAAGTGAACACAAACACAAAATGTGTAAAGTTAGAGAATTGATCCCAAATGTCCACATGGACAATAGTATCTAACCTGTGGTAGAGTATTCTGAGCTCATATTAGTCTGATTAACCAGATACATTATACATTAATTCCAACATTGTGATGTCATTTGTGTCCTTTTTAAAAACAAAGAAAACAACCAACCAATATCCCACCTTCTACAAAAAGCCTTTTCCAGGCTCCCATAATTCTAGTTCTTTTCCTCCATTTATTATTTCCAATAATCCAGCCTATGTAAATTCCACATTGCTGTTTGCTTATTGTTTCCCCTATTATATTCTGAACTGTTTGAAAGCAGGAGCTTTTTGCCTTTTTTTTTTATCACAGTGCATAACAGAGAGTGAGTACTTAAATTGCTTGCTACTACTAAATGATTGCAAATAAAACTAAAATATCACATAAGGTATAAAAATTATTTGTCAACCCAAGGGAAATTAAGTGAATTTAAAATTGAACATATAACTAAAAAAACAATTATTTTTAAAAGGAGGTATCATTAAAAAGTTATATCACTTCAAAAGGTGGTACACTGGTCATGTCACAGGGATGAAGTCATGTATAGCCGCCATTCTTTGCAGAACCCAGGCAATGTCAAGGGAACTAGAGGAAGGGTTGTTTTTTTGTTTTTGTTTTTGTTTTTTGTTTTTAGCATATTAGGCATATCTACTGTGAAATATATATTTTTATGAAAATTTGGGCATAGAATGAAAAGGCATGAATGGGTTATGACCTTCATTATAGAATGGATCACCTATCAATGACATCTTAGATCCATTAAATTATTAAAGACTGATGTGAAGAAAGCCAGCACAAACATTTTCGATATCTTCCTTTTGCTCTGGGGAACAGTTGCTGTGCCTAGGTGGCCATCAATTTAAGTTATCTAAGATATTCCACCCATAATTACTAGCATTATTCTACTAAAACAAACTCGTTTTTAAAATGAGGAACAATCTGAAAGATTTTAACCTCATTACTTATTGAATTTAGCCAAATTTAAAGTTTATTGCATTGTTTTTGCATATTTATGTTCCAGGAAATATTTAAGAAAAGTTTCTGAGAAACTCTCATTGAAAGTTAGATTCATCATACAGTGAAGACACAAGATACCCAGAGAAAACAGATGATGGTCTCACTCCAAAGGATGACATGCACTTTTAAATTCTATGTTCAAAATCTTAAAACTTAATTTATAATTAAATCTTCAGCAGTCAAAAATATATCATGTTATATAAAAATAATTACTACTACTGTCTAAACTTTCTAAGGCATACTGGGTTATTATCTAAACAAAGTCATTTATGAATTTTCCCCTCTTTTAATTATTTATTTCTTCAAAACAGTGATATAAGGCTTTATCCTGCTCTAAAACCTGACTAAATTGTTTTGGAAAAATATTATAATCGAAAACATTTTTAGAAAACTAGGAAGTATGTTTATGTGTCTCTTTTCATTACATGCATCAGTCTAGAAATGGAACCTGACATTCCCAGAGAAGCTTGTTTTAGCTGGTTACATGAAAATAATTCAATACACTTAATTCAATAGTTAGAAGAGTGTTTTGTATGTTACTTTATTAAAAGTCCTATCATTTCCTTTTCTAGCTGATGTAGCTTTCTTATTAAAATTGTTTGCCATGCTGATAGGTAAAATGGTTATTTCATACAAGGTGAATGAATGAAGTATAAAGTGAGATGAATATGCATCAAAGTATTACTCTGAAGGGACTTGGTTGCATGGGACAATACTGTGAAGGGCTTTGCAGGACTTTGTGGCTGTGTAATTATGACCAAGTGATTTAATCTCATTCGGTTTTAATGCCTTCATCTGTTAAATGAGAATAAAAATAGTAACTACTGATGACAAAATTGTTGTAATTATGAAATCATGCATGTAAAATGTTTAGTAAAACAAAGCAATATGTAAATATTAGCAATTATTATAGTTATATCTTTTAGTGACCAATTATTTACTTTATAATATGGTACGGTCTCATTTTATTCTCATTAAAAAAAAATCTCGGAAATCTGTATAGAAATCAAGACCATTTGAATGAATGCTTATTGGATAAATAAATAAACTGCACTATATTATAGAGACATTTCTTCAACTCTAATTATAATTTGACCTTTTTTTTACTTCATGAGGATAATTAAAATTTGCTGCATCAAATTTTCATAGTACTTTATTGTGTTATTTTTATAAGTAATATGAGCTTTTGTATTTCATTAAATTGTATTTTTATATGTTCACAGAAGTCTGAGTACCTGTATGCCCTTTTATTGTTAAAAATCTTACCAAATATAATTTATTTTGTAACTTTCCTTTGCTATTTTGGTAAATCTATGATTCCTTTTATACCTGAGATGAGGGCCTGGTGAAGATGAAGTAACTTGTCATCAGTCTCCACAGCTATGTGATTTTCCCTATCAGTAGTACTCCTGCAGAAGAAAAGCAGATGGTGGGGTAACTGAGAATTGAAGTTTTTCAAATTGTATGACAATGGGACAAAGTATTTAAAACAAGAGGAGTAAACCTCATGAAGACAGTTAATTTATACAACAAAACTGTCAAATGAGGAGAGTGAAAGGAAAACAAGATCCATAAATAGGAAGAATAGAGGTAAAATTATATGACAGCTATGGGGCACAGTGGATAGAGTGCCAGGCAGGAAGTGAGGAAGACTCCTCTTCTGAATTCAAATCTGGTCTCAGACATCCACTATCTGACTTTGGGCATATGACTGAACCTTGTTAACTTCACTTTCCTTACTTATAAAATGAGTTGAAAGAGCAAGTGGCAAATCGTCCCAATATCTTCACCAGGAAAAAACTCCAAATGGAAACATGAGAATTGGACACTACTGAAATAACTGAAGAAGAAAAACAGTGTTTTTCATTCTTTATGATGCTTGGCTATTAAGCAAGCATTTTCTTAATATCTTATTTAATATAAGTGGAAATAAATTCTAGAGTTTACTATGCATATGGACATAAAAATAAAATGGCTTAATTAATTTTTCTTCTCCAAAAATTGTTCATCTTCTCTATTGAAACACTTACATGGATCTGTGACCTCTCCAATTTGGAAGTTCCTTTAAAAATATTTATTTCAAAGTGAATACAAAATAAGAAGAAAAAGAGAAGAAAAACAAATTAAAAAAAAACCTGTCATATGCCTATAATATCAGGGAGGAATCAAAATAGGTAACAATAAATTTCCATTTCAAGAAAGCACATCTATTCATAGAAGACATTATATCCTTAACTATAGTTTCTTTGCTTCCTAATAATTTATTTTTGTTCTTTGTGATGTACTTTTTATTTTATTCTTTGCTTCCCCTTTAATCTTCTCTACTTCCCTCAAGATGGCTACAGTTAAGCATAGATATGTTTATGTATTCACACATTATATGCAAATAAATATACCTATATGTACATATACACCTAGTTCTCTCTCTATATATGTATATAATGTATATACACTCAAACATATATGTATGTATATACATACACTTACATGCATACAAACATGCATATATACATATATACATATTCATCCAAAATGATATTAATATGACTGATATATGGTGTAGATTTCTCTCTTCCCTGAATCTTAAAGTTTGACTTTGTTTGAGATCAATGATTATTAGCCCAATTTTTTCTAGTAAATTCTAGTCCTGATCTTTGTTGTTGTTTGTATATGTCTTTTGTTTCCCATTCTTTCTACCTCTTCTACTTGAGTTCCTTTTCAACCTGCCTTGCCATTACTTAATCCCCCATCCATCTATCCTTCCTTTACTCTTATCTTTCCTTTCATTTTATCCCATTCCTATTAATCTACTACACATTTATCCCCACTTCCATTAATCTAAACACTCTTCTACACCCTCCCTTTTCCTATTCCCTCCCCATGCATTTCATTATAGATTTTTGAGGGTGATGTATTCTTCTTAGTGTACATACATACATACACATATACATGTATGCCATACATCTACATTTACATACACACGTCTGCATATGTTGTTCTCTATTTAACCTATTCCCAATGTGAATAGGTTTTCAGTACTACCCTCCTTCTTCCTCTAATGCCTTTCTGTCACTTCTTCCTCTGCACTTCATTCATATAGCTTCATTACTATTTTTACTTTTTTCTAGATGGTTTTGCTTTTGACAGATCTCACTCAGCTTTTCCCCAATATTTCTTTTGAAATGACCAATTGCTGATGCCAATTTTAGACATATGCTTTACACCTCCACATATAAGACACAGTTTGCCCTTGTTTGATCCTTTGAAATTAATCTTTGATGTTGGCTCTCATATGTTAAATTTTCTACTGAGTTCAGGTTTAGTTGAGACAAAATCCTGAAAATATGTTACTTCATTAAATGTCCCCTTTATTCATTTAATACTTTGTTTAATTTTGATAATTATAATATTTTTGGTTGCAGGTCCAATTCTTTTGATTATCTATATGTAATATTCCAGGACCTATAATACTTTATTGTAGCTACTGATACATCCTGTGCAATTTTAATTGTAGTTCCACCATATTTGAATTGTGATATTTTTGTTTTTGTTGTTGTTTGTTCTTACAAAATGTTCTCTTTGATCTGGGGGTTTCATGTTCTGCCCCTACATTTATTTGTTTTTTCATTTGTCTATGATACCCTCATGTGCAATTTTGTTTTATTTATGGGAGAAATCTGGAAATTTCCCTGAAGCAATAGAAGTTACTCTTCCCCTCCTTTTTAGTTCTAGTCACAGTTCATTATCTCTATCACATATTCTATATGCATACCATTGTAGACAAGTTTTCTAGAGTTTATCTTCAACTTTGTGATAAAATTTACTCAATTTTCTTCTTGCAGGTATGTATAGACAAAAAACACCTTGAGTTATAAAAATTTTTCTTCAAGAGACTTTGCAATATTTTAGTCTTTAATCAAAATATTGCCATGCTCATATATGAAACAGAAAGAACAAATGTGTTGTGAAACTCATGGTCCAGTGGTGGCATATGGCCAGCAAAATTTCTGAGCATATCCTAAGGCAAATTATAATACCATTGGAAAATTTTTAATAAAATGAAAATACAATATACATAGGTAATGCTATTTTGTGATTTTCTAAGTCAATATGATGTCCACAGAGATCCATTTTTACTTTAGTGTGACATCACTCATTTAGAGGATATCACCTTTCACAGAGAAATCTTGGTTGTTTTGCAGTGAAATCCTTCTACTCCAGTGGTGAATATCTTTGATGAAGACACATCTGTTATTCCTTTTTGATGTTTATGATCAGAGGGTCATTAAAAAGGATTACTTTCATTATTATATCTCATGCTAATATAGAATGATCTTGGTGTGCATAAAACCAACTTGTTATAAAATACCCCTCAAATCAGTATTTTACTCTACTGGTCTTTTTTACATAATCCAAAAATAGTAAGTGCAATGGAATCGTATATTCTCTATATAATTCAGTCAAATGTGAAACTGCAAAGCGTAAATCCATTGCTGAATATCATTTGTACTAGTCTTCTTCTGCTCTTCTAATTGAGGAATCCCTCAATTTATGTACAAATGATCCTTATAAAGATTTTATTAAAATGGATGTTAGAGGAGACAAATATGAAATAATGTGCAGAGCTGTTTTGTCTCAGCTCATGAAAAATCATTGTTTAACTGTCATAATGATCATCTACAACTCATAAATCAGTAAAGGCTACAATTAGAATTTGAATTATTGATTTATTGATTTTATCTTTGACTTGAGAATGTGATAGAGTGTATGTATTTTTTGGAGATGCAGTTGTAAATATTTAGCAGTGAATTCCTTATAGATTACTGTTAGTTATTGATAATTTTCTCATTTTGGTACCAATGAAGTTTGATATTTTTGCCATTCCTTTGATATAAATTTGTTTCTTTCAAAAATTTTTAAATTGGTCACTTAATTGTATCTCATTCACAATTGTATGTCATCTGGCACAGATGTTCTCTTTATATGTACTTGATCTGATCCTGCTATTTTCTTGCCGTTTTTGTTCTCTTTAGAATAATTTCTATCTATTTCCTCTGAAAGTACCTTGAGAACTGTGATGTTAACTTTCAAATGGTAACAAAATTGTAACTCCATTGATTGGAAAGAAAAACTAAACCAACAATCAAAAAAAAAAAAAAACTTAAGAGTTTCTGGAATATTTTCCTAAGATTATATAGTTATTTGCCAATCTATTTATATCCCTTGGTCTAGGAACTTGTGTTCTAGAAATCAGGAAACCCTGGTTCAGTAAAGGAAAACAATGTGCATATTTATATTTTTTAATATGAGACCAGAGGTTAAAATGAAAAATTCTGTGAGATAGAAAACTAGAGCAATAGATGATGTCAATGAGGTTCTATAAGATTATATAGACTGATGGATTGAACATTAAGAGAATGGGGAGAATTTGAAAACTATAAGGCAAAAGGATTACACCTATTTCTCCTATTATTACAGTACATCAAGGAAAGAAAAGAAATGTTTAATATAGTAGGGCAAGGCCAGGAGTGTAGTATATTCTTCAGAGAGTTTAGATCTCTCTGATTGCAAATAAATTGGAATTATTTAATATTACAAGATGAATGAATGTTCACTAGGAATCAAATGGAATTTTAGAGAATTTAACGGAATAGAAGAGCAGAGCAGGATGGAGCATTACTAATAGCATTTCATAGAGAGAAGGAGATGATGGATTTGTAGTAGGAGAGTTTTCATCTACCTGCACATGATTCTTTTACTTTGAAGAGGAGTTGGGGAGATGTTAGATTACACATTAAGAATTCTAATGTTAAAAAAAGATTTCCAATGTAATGTTGTATGAAATAAAATAAGCATAAAATGTTTAATTTAATACAAGTATTAAGGTTTGTAAAGGTCTCAAAATGATATGATTTTAATATCCTCCATGCTCCTTTTTCAATAAATCACTATCACTATCTTATGAGTTTTATATACTAATTTATTGTGTCATTAATGGATTTTTTTGTATTTCATTTGAATACTGAGCTACACATAAGGTAAGAAGAAAGGGAAAGTATTGTGTTTTCAAGTCATTCTAAAAAAAAGTGGGTTGACAGTATGCCTAATGTCTCATTAGCAAAAAGCAACCTAAATCACATAGTGGTGGTTATTGTAAAAAATAAAAAAACAAAAAACAAAAAAGAAAGAAAGAAAAGGACTTTTACTTTTTAAATAATTCATTAAATTCTGAAATAAGTAATTGCTGTAAGATTCTCATCCAGCCAGAGCAGATGAACATTTTAAACATGAATTGTAAAAACATATAAAATGTGCAAAATACTATGAAATATTAATGTGGTGCTATAATTATTATTTTGTTATTTTTATTTTGACTATATTCCAATAAGTATGTCCTTTCTTCTCTAGATGTAACTTTTATTCCTTCATAAAAATGAACTCCCTCCCATATTTTCTTTGTTTCAAAAAAACTCTTGAAAAAAAATACACCAGTGATTTCTAAAATTTACTCTTGTAACTATTATGGATTTTGGAATTGTATCAAATTCATTTCAGAAAATGAGTTCACTGGGTGGCTCTAAAGGATCAATGATGGTCAATGTCTTGACATAAAATTAAGAATAAAAGCCTACCAAATTCAATATTGACAAGAATTTAACCAGCAAAAATGAGGAAATGGCAAAGCAATGAAATTAGTTTATCCATCCAATTTTCACTCCTGAGCAGAGAGAGGAAAGAAGCTTTGAGATGGAGGTAAATAGCACATTACTAGTTGAATTGCCTCCATCTTGGCCTTTTTCCCACTCATATATGATTCTTGCATTGATTTGAAAATCATAGCATAAGCTTCTCTATGTATTGTTCACTTCTGGATCCCAAGGATCTGGGAAATATTAATAATGCTTGTTCTGTTGAGAATAGTTACTTAGCCAGAATCTTTCTCATCGATCAAATCTTAGAGACAAGACCAATAATATTAGCAGTGCCAATGGCATCTTTGAGCTATGCCCTCTTGCTGTTTAACAGTCTAGCTTGAAATAAAATGAGCCTAATTTTCTGGCCCCTGAGGCAGACCAAAGGCTTGAATTGCCCATAAAATAATGTTTTCCAAAGGTTTATGCCAGAGTTATAAGTGCCTCCCAAGCAAGTGCTGCATTGCAGAAAGACTCAAATAAGAAAAGATTTCCTTTTCATTGAAATCAGTATATAAAAATAATTGATGAATGCCTACTACGTGAATAAAATTATGTAATTTACAAAGTAATTTACAGTCTTAATAGGAAGAAAAGCATTGCACACATGACGAATTAAACAATTACAATAAGACAATATTAAGAAATGAACACAGCAAAACCATAGATTAAAGAATGGACAGATATGACTGAAGGATTCATATAAATAAACTTGTAGTAAATAAACTTGGAAAGATATGTAAGGACCAATCTCCATTAGATCTTGATATAATTCAAAAAGAAAAAAAAGAATGCTCTTGGAATATGTTGCTTCTGAGACAAGATTTTCCTTTCTGTAGCAGGATGAATAATAATAATTTTGGTATATTTTGCTTCTGAGACAATGTTGTACTTTACAATGATTGTACATAAAATAATAGTAAATATCAATAATAACAATTGATTTTTAGATAGTGCCATCACAATAATAAGCACCTTACAATTTTTATTTAATTTGTCTTCACAACAACCCTGAGAGGTAAGTACTCTTAGTTATCCCATTTTTACTGAGGAATGTAAGGCAGACAGAGGTTAATTGATGGATCTGATGTCTAAGACTGGATTTAAATTTAGGCCTTCCTGATTGTAGGCCCTGTGCTCTATCCCCTGTGCCACATTTCTTCTAACAAATTTTCATGTTCAGGTGAAATTGTCATCCATGAAATGCTGTACTTGCAGTCCCTGGATTTTGAAATTGTCTTCTTTCCAAAACAAGACTGGCAGCTTAATATTGAACATACATGGTTCACATAGGAAATGAGATTGTGGGGTCAGGTTGCTAATATTGCCTCTTTCAAAATCCTTCAAATATTTGAGCTGGGATGACTGAAATCAACAGGATGATTTCAAGCTCTTGTTTTCCTACAGTCATAAAATTCAGTTAGGCAATAGGCCTTCTCATTCTTGCTCTAATCTGCAGATAATCATGAAATACTCAAAGCTGCTCAGAATCACAATTTCATAGAATAGGAAGGAATTTCAGAGACCATACAGTACAACTTGTAATTGTATATAAAAAAAACCCATCTATGATGTCCTACACAATCTTGTTTTGTCAGTACTAGATGTGTGGAATTAAATATGGACCTTGTTAAAATCTGAGTAGATATGTGCTTAAGGGAACATTTTGAAGAATATGAAGAATTTCATAATCACCATCAATCATTCTGATGAAGGATTAATTTTCTACCTTGAAGCTAAAATATAAAGTATTTTGCTTGAATTAAAACATTCTGTGTTCTTGAATGTGTGTAGAGCTCAATGTGTGTCCACAATGAGAAACCTCACTATCCATTTCTAAGTAAAAGGAAGACATTTGCTAAACTTTTGAAGTTATTGAAACTATACTGCATGCAATACCTTAAATCATAGTTCAGAGATATAACTTTTGTACTTAGGAACATCATTCTGGAGAAGGCTTTGGAGGGCATATTGTAAAACTGCAAAATTTCTCACAGTGCTACTATTCTGGGAATTTCTAATATGGTATGTTAAGAAATCACAATGAATTAATATAATGGCACCTAGAGTAAATTTTTGTTTTTATGTGACTTCAATGTGTGGTCCTAGCCAATGAGATTTTATCACTACATAATACAGAAATGAAAGGAAGGACTTCTAATATCAATGATCATTGCAACATTTAAGAAAAGAGCTCTTTTTACTGTCAGCAGAATAGAAAAAAATGTACATTTTCTAACATCAACAGGTAACTTCACATTGTAAATCATTGATCAGGCCAATAAGAATTACATTGACCCTGCCTCTGGGTTCAAGTTAGAAGTATATGATGGCTACAGTAAGAAGTGTCACCTAAAGAGAGGACAACTGCAAAATCTGATGAAATGAAGTTTAATAACTGGAATGTCATTTATCGTCACTCAGTGGAAAATATGGAAAGAAAAAAGAAATAATCATCCCTCATTTGATCTGGTCATTAGATCCAAAATTATAACTAAAAACAAACAAACAAACAAAAAAACCTCCCATAAAACTGTTTTCTGTATTTAGGCAGAAAAGGCCTACTTATTATATGTCTATCTGCAAAGGGACATATTTTCCAATAATGGCTAAAACAATAGGAAATAACATTGGATGAACAGATGACTGTGATGACATTTGATTGTGAATCATTAGCTTAAGAAAAGAGAAGAACTTAGGCGAAATCCTATGAGAGATGACTATGGAAACTATGAAATATCAAGAAATGTTTTAGTTAAAATGAGCTCATTTGTATCCCATATAATAAAATACATTTCTTTTCATCCAGTACAATTTCAGCATTCTCTTCTGTATTAAGCAAAACTGAAGATTGCTCCTGTGATTTGTCTGATTTCAAATTATGATGATCTTTTTCAATTTTCTTGGAGGTAGCTATTCTTTTTGGCAAGTTAAAGAGTTATGAAACACCAGCAGTATGCTCTGGAAAAGACTCTGAGCATGTACAGTTACTGGAACAGTCACACTAATGGTTCATATATTTAAAGAACATTATCATGCAAGAAGAAATAATGAATATAAAAATTTAAGGGAAATTCATAGAAAGATTACAATTTGTGCATTGATGAAAGGTGAAATAAGAAGAACCAGGCAAACAAGATATGTAATCGCAGCAACAATTTAAATGACAAAAAAAACAAAAACAAACAAAAACCTAATTAAAATGATCAACTGACTCCAAAGAAGAAAACAGAACATTATATTATTATTATTCTTATTATTATTTTATAGAGCAGGGAGGTTTTTATGGAAACTTGCATAGACTTAAAAACTCCAATATTATACTGGGTAGTCTTGATGTAATGAATTTTTTTCCCTCTCCTATACTCCCTTTTTATTCTGTGTTGAAAGGGATGACTAACTGGAGAAGCAAGGAAAGGGAGGGGATGCTATTGAAAATAAAGGTGATATAAAAAAATAACATTACCAACTTTGTATTGTTTTAAAAGAACAAATAGAAAATACATATTCACTTAATGAATCCCCTATCTCTGTAAAAATAAGACATAATTTGGAAAGCAAATGGGATTAAGAATCAAAAACCTAGATTTGAACCTTGGCCTTTCTATTTTATAGCTATGGAGCCATGCATAATTCACTTTAAATTTCCTTAACATTAGTCTTTTCACCTAAAAAACAAGGTGTCTGATCACAAGACATATGCTAAATGGAGGTCAAAGAGAGT
Source organism: Myrmecobius fasciatus (assembly GCA_023553655.1). Taxonomy (NCBI): domain Eukaryota; kingdom Metazoa; phylum Chordata; class Mammalia; order Dasyuromorphia; family Myrmecobiidae; genus Myrmecobius; species Myrmecobius fasciatus. The sequence continues at coordinate 14,531 of JAJPUD010018218.1, read as the reverse complement.
TGGAGAGCTTCAAATATGCAATGAATTCTGTGTGGGGACATGGGGGTGTGGGTGTGCGTGTGTGCATATGTATGTTTTCAAATAAATGGAAGTGAAGCAGGTTCCCTTAGATTAGAAGCTATAGAAATAAACTGATATAGGAATGTTATGGAATATTTCAAGACTTCAAGATACAGTCAAAATGAAGAATTAAGAAAAAAATCAAAGGCATATGATCAGATGGATAATGCAATATACAGAACTTTGGGAGCAATTTATAAAATGATTATTTTGATGCAAATGAAAACCACATTAAAAGATATCAGAAGCCTAACTAATGAGTATCAATTTTATTTTGAGAGGATTGTAGAGGAAGTATGTCATTGACCTTTAGGTAAAGAATTGGGGGATTATAAATACAGAATCAGGCATATATATCCAATCTGGTCAATGTTTTGATTTTTTTTTTAGATTCATCATAGTTCCTTGTCACAAGAAGGTATTGGGGAGAGGGATATTTGTGACAGTGATATTTTAAAATAATCTATTTAAAATGACAAGTTTGAATTAAATTGTTTTTTAAAATCCCTTCTTTCTCTAAATCCTATGAACATAGAAGACTCATATTTATCAAATCAAAATTTCATGCACTACATCACTTTACTACTCAAAATACAGTTTGTAAACCTTGAAGAGTCATGTAAAGGATAGTTTAAAAAAAGTCATTATCTGCATATTAGTTAGAAAGGGAAGAGAAGGGAGTAGTGGGAAACAACACATATATGAGATTTCATCTGCAAGTCAAAATGGCAAAGTCCAGTGGTCCTTAGGGTACAGCAGCAAAGGATGATATTTATTCTTTAGTGTTATTTATAGTTATAAAGTCATGACAATTTCTAATGTTGAATATGATAGTATCAAAGACTCTGGTAGTGATGATTTTTTTTCAGTTACTCCCTTTTTATTATCTGATGAAGATTTTTCATCACTCAATCATAATGTATTAAACACTTGCTTTATGCCTACTCTCATGTCAGTCAGTTTGAGAAGTGAAAGACATGATCCCAACCTTATAATCTTCTTAGGTTAGATCCAACGCATAATACAGAGAACAAAGCTGACTAAAAAACTTTGAAAACTTTGTACAAATATTAGATGAGCTTTTATGATAACTACTTCCCTCAAACAATCCTTCCCCTTTAGAGCCCCACCCACCCCTTTTTTCCCCCTTTCCCTCCTGTTTCCTTATTAGTACGTCTATTATTCCCTCTGAGCCAAATCTGGTGAGATGAAGATTAACCAAATTTTCATTCCCCTCCCTTTTTCCCCCTCAATCATTATAGGTTTTCTTTGCCTCTACATGTGATGTAATTTCCCTTATTTTACCTCTTTTTCCTCTTCTTCCAGTGTTATCCCTTTTCTACCTCTAATTTCTTTTTCAGTTTATCATATCATGATAATCATAAAATCACAATAATCATATCATAATAATCATAAAATCACAGTAATCATATGATAATCGTAATGTAATAATAAATTCATAAAATCAACCCTCATTCTATAAGTATCTATAACATAAATATTGTTGAAGAGGTTTTTTTTTCCTTGTTACCTTTTTATGTTTCTCTTGTGTTCTGTGTTTGTAGATCAAATTTTTTGTTCAGTTCTGGTCTTTTCAGTAGAAATAGGTGAAATTCTCCTATATCATTGAATGACCATCTTCTTCCCTGGAAGATAATGCTCATTCTAGCTGGGTAACTTATTCTTGTCTGTAATCCAAGTTCCTTTGCCCTTCGGAATATCTGATTCCAGGCCCTTCGATCCTTCAAAGTAGAAGCTGCTAGGTCCTGTGTGATCCTAATTGTGGCTCCCCGATATTTAAATTGTTTCTTTCTGGCTTCTCCTAATATCTTTTCCTTGGTATGATAGTTCTGGAATTTAGCCACGATATTTATGGGGGACTTAATTTTTGAGTTTCTTTCAGGAGGTGATCAGTGGATTGTTTCAAGGAGTATTTTGCCTTCTGGGTCTAAAATATCAGGGCAGTTTTCTTTTATGATTTCCTGGAAGATAGTGTCTAGGTTCTTTTTTTCATCATGGCTTTCAGGAAGCCCTATAATCCTTAGATTGTCTCTCCTAGATCTGTTTTCCAGGTCAGTTGTTTTTCCTAGGAGATATTTCATGTTTTTCTCTATCTTTTCAATTTTTTGCTTTTGTTTGACTGATTCTTGAAGTCTTGATGAATCATTCATTTCCAAATGTTCGATTCTAATTTTTAATGTCTTATTTTCTTGAGTTACTGTTTTTAGTTCCTTTTGCAATTGACCAATTACATTTTTTTGTTCATTGCATTCTTTTTCCATTTTTTCTATTTTATTTTGCAGTGATCTCATTTCGTTTCCCCGTGTTTCTTCTAACTCTCTTTTAAGATTTTTTATGTAATCTTCAAAGAAAGCCTTGTGACATGGAGACCAGTTTATGTTTCTCTTTGGGGCTTTTTCTGGAGTTGCTTTACCTTTAAGGGCCTCAGGATTTGAGGTCTGTTCTTCCCTCTCTCCATAAAAGTTGTCTATGGTGAGAGCTCTTTTTGGTTTTTTATTCATTTTTTTTTAAAGGTGTGAGGTCTGTTTAGGGCAAAGGTGGGACAGCTGCTTTAGTTTGCCCTGGGGCAGTTCTGCTGATTGAGTTATTTCAGGAACTGGGCAGTTCTGCTGATTGAATTATGTCAGGTGCTGGGCAGTTCTGCTTTAGTTCACCCTGGGGCAGTTCTGCTGATTGGATTATTTCAGGTACTGAGCAGTTCTGCTGATTGAATTATTTCTGGTGCTGATCAGTCCTGCTGATTGATTGATCGCCCTAGGGTGTTGTGTAATGGCAGCTAGGTCTGATGCTTATCAGGGGTTCAGTGGCTCACAATCTACCCCCCACAAAAGGCAGACCCTCCAAACCACCTGCCCACAATCAGGACAGATTGGTCCAAGAGGCCTGCAGAAGACTCCCAGGTGTGTGAAAAGCACAACGCTCCCACTCCTGTTCCAACTCCTGTTCCAGCTTCCTGCTCCAGCTCCCTGCCCCAGTCTTCCTGTGCTGCAGTCTGGGTTCAGCAGATCACCCCCCTGCTCAATTAAAACAGACCTGTTTTGAGGTTCTTCCAGAGTATCTTCTTCTAGAAGCGTGTTGTCCTCCAGATATTGTGGATTTTTTTGCTTCAAAATCAGTCTAGAGGCTTCATATTTTGTTGGTTTGAGGGAAGGTTAGAGGAGGTTACAGAGACTCCTGTCTGATCTCCACCACCATGGCTCCACCCCCAGAAGCGATGATGTTCTTTCCTGAGGCAACTGAGCAAGTGAAATTGAAGGACTTATAGAGGGAATTGCAAAATATTTTCTCTAAAATGTTTGTTTCCCTAGAAAATTTTCTATGTGAAATGGGCTGCAAGCAGAGTTGGTGGAAGCATCTGAATATTTTTATTGTGATTGATTGCAGCATCCTGGACTTTACCTATGACTGAGGAAAAGTTGTGGTTGCAGTGTGTGCTGGAAATAGTTTGACCAATCCCCATCCCTTCTTTTTGTCTATTCCTTACATTGTATCCATTTTCCTTTCAGTAATTGTTTTGCCTTATTGTTAGCAATTAATAGTATTGGAGAGGTGGTAATGGTGAGGATAGCAAATCCTTTCTCTGTATAGGTTGCTTCGCAATTAATGATATTTTAGGGACCATGCTGGAAGCAGGACTGGTTGTCTGAAGATATTGCTATTCTTGGGATTTGGGGTCTTTACCTTCCATTTGTGGCAATGATTTGAGTTGTCAGAACTGTTCAGAATGGAAATATCCTACAAAAAAAAGTATGATCTTTAAACTTGGGATTTCCTTAAACTGTATTTAATTCCATAATTGCATGATGAATTATGAAGACTGATACTTATTGTTCTCCCACAGAGAAAGATTGTGTAGTTAGGTTTGTCACAATTAGATATTATTGTTAAAAAGTTTGAAAAATGAAAAAGAGAGGCAAAATAAAGGTAGGGACTCACCTGAGTTCTCCCCTACTCCCTCTAAGTTCATTTAAATAACTTTAGAACATCAAAACCCACATAAAAAAATAATGGAATAATTTTCCTGCTGAAGACATTTTCCCAGGATTGCACCAGTGTGGGAGTCATAACCTCAGAAAACCAGAATCAAACCTTGGGGGCCACTGAACTGCCAGAGGCAACAATTGGAAGTGGAATCAGGCAATAGTAATGACAGTTTCTGGAGGCCTCAGCCCATAGATAATAAGGGGATCAAAATGGTGAAAAGGAGGTTTCTTTTCTAGCACTAAAAAAAAACTCTGTTGCTTTAGCTAGTGGAGTGGGGGACCCTCCTCACAAATCCAGAACAGAAAAGAGTGCTTGTCCACTCAAACATACTTCTCCTTGAAACATAACACCTTGGAAGAACTGAAAACTTACAGATCCCTAAAAGGATCTCTGAAAACATCTGCATAAAACCCCTGAAGGTTGGGATATTAAGCCCTCCACCTGGAATCAGAGCCCTACATTAACAGACTTAAAAGTTGAGTGATAGGCTGGGGAAAAGCAAAAATGATAGAAAAAAAATTCTGACCATAGAAAGTTACTATGATGACAAGAAAGATCACATGCTAAGAAGAAGAAATGATAATATATATTAAAAAAAAACAAAATTAAAAGGTGACAGGGGAATGTACTTGCAGAAAGGGAAAGAGAAAGGTAGGATGGTATAAATTATCTGTAAGAAAGGAGGCAAGAAAAGCTTTTACAGTGGAGAGGAAGGGAAGGGGAGAGGGGCAGTGAGTGGGCCTTACTTTCATCAGTACTGAAAAATACATACACATACAATATGGGTGTAGAAATCTATTTTACCTTGCAGAAAACAGGAAGGGAAGAGAATATAGGAAGGGGAAAGGGTAATAGAATAGAGCATTTTGAAAAAGGGAGTGATCAGAAGAAAAACATTTTTGGGGAAGGACTGTGAAAGTAAAGAGAGAAGAGAATAAATGAGGGGGCATGTAGTATTAATTGTGAAGAGAATTTGGAAGCAAGTTTCTCTAAAGAAAGCCTCATTTCTCAAATATATAGGGAACTGAGTAAAATTTATAAGAAAAAATTAAGAGCCTTTCCCAAATTGATAAATGCTCAAAAGATATGAAGTATGGACAAAGGGTTTTATAATCATGCATACCCTTTTACCTAACAATTCTTCTAAGTATGAATCCAAAAAGAAATTAATAAAATAAATATATTAAAATGACTTAATGTGTACAAAAATATTCATAGCACCTCTATTCTCAGGGCACAGAATTGGAAATTGAGGTGATGCCTCAATGAGGAATAACTGAATAAATTATGACATGTGATTATAATGAAAAATTATTATTCTATAACAAATGATGAGCCAGGTGCTCTCAGAAAAACTTGGAAAGTTCTTCATGAGCTCAAGCAAAATGAAATGTACTATCTACAAAGGAATAGTTATATTATGCTAGGATCAACTATGAATAACTTTGCTTTTCTCAGAAATACAAGAATCCAAGACTACTCTGAAGGACTTATGATGCAAAATGTTATCCCTACCCAGAGAAAGAACAAAATGTGTCTAACTACAGATTGAGGCATACTTTTTCACTTTTTTTCTTGCGAGTTTATGTGTGTGTGTGTGTGTGTGTGTGTGTGTGTGTGTGTGTGTGTGTGTGAAATCTATGTTTCCTTTCACAATATGGCTTTTATTGAAATGTTTTGCATAACTTCACATGTGCCTTCTGAGACTTAGAAAGGAAAAGGGAGAATCTGAAACTCAGAATTTGAAAAACAAATGTAAAAAAAAAAAATGTTTCCAATGTAGATGGGGAAAATAAAAAATATTAAAGAAAGTACCAAAAAAAATTTTAAAAAGATGAAAAAGTGGCTTTTCTTCAGTAGATGTTTTTGAGTAGGAATTAGTGATACTTTGTAAGTATTTAACAATTTAACTGAAGCCCTAGAATGAATACGGTTTGCAATGTTGTTACCCGAAATATTTCAGGATTTTGCTAAATCCTGATTTTCTTTCTTTTTTGTGCTAAATTCCTGACAGTAAAAGCTCTGCTTTTGAATAAGATGTGGATAAAACTCCTTATGAAATAAATTGTAAAATATCACAGATCCTTATAATATAGTACCTATAAAGGGCTTATGAAGAAAGACTATATACAGAGAAAGAACTGATAAATAGAAGTAAGTATAGAATAATTAGTAGAATCAAACATTTAATAAATGGTCATTTTCAGAAACATTTAAACTTATAGTAAGGAAAAATGAGAAAAATAAGTTTTATATCATTATGCTCCATTTCTCTTATCCATTGAATATAGGACTGAGATTAAATGGATCTCTACTGGAGTAAGAGTATCTAATGAACTATTGTAAAAAGCTGTTATAAGGTCTTGTGGACTTTCAATCCAATATAAATAAGCCATGTAGTAATATAGTTTCTTTAACAGATTGTTATATCTATTTTATTAGGAAGCCTTACTTTACTTATAAATAATGTTTTTTGCTAATGAAATGTACTGAAGTTTCTCATCAGAAAGTAAGTAGTTAACAGCTTGCCATCTTGGCCTGGTGGGGGAGGTGCAAAAGTTGATACTGGGAAACTACTGAATTTATGTTTTCCATATTCTCAGTGAAGATGACTTAGAAGAAACAAAATCAAATAAGTCACAGTGGAGACATGTTCAATGACAAGTGCTAAGATTGTAGATACTTCTAACTGAATATCAAGTCTTAATCACTGTATGGGTATTACCACAATCAAATTGAGATCCACTCATTCCATTGCATCTGTGGCCATCCCCAACCATACTCATTAATATCTGGACACTTGGTCCAGATGACTCTGACTCTAGAGAAGTAAGTGAGGTTGATGCCTTTGCACAGCTTTCCTTCACTTAAATTCTATTCACTTGCAAGTTATGGAAACACATGATAATCTTCAAGATGAAGGACAAAGAACAACTTAGTATAATTAAAAAAACACCAGGAGGGAAACCAGAGGCCATGCAGTTGCTTAGATATTAGAAATACTAGCAATGCTCCAGCCAAAAATACTAACTCATACTTTGGTATGAAAAAGTTTTATCTGAATGGATTTCACTGAAGGATTAATTGAAATAAGAGGATGGAAGGTGTTGGGGTGGGAGGAGGATTGATTTGGGGAAATCATTTAAACTCTTTGTTCTTAAATTTTTCTTTCTGAATATATTTTCATTTCTTACATATATGTATATGTGCATTATATACACATCTATGAATATTATGAATTAAATGTTTGCACCAAAAATTCAGGGGAAAGAAGTTACTTAAATTTTATGTAAGAACATCATTTATTTAGTGGTAAGGGTCAAAAGTTGTTTGAAAACCTGAATGGAAAGTGGGAGTCATGTTAACTATCTGTTAAAAGTATAAGAGCCAGAGTCAGAATCAAAATAGTGGAGAGCAGACTCAACTCTCTGTGACCTCCTCTAGCCTTTTCTCAAAGCAATAGCAGATTAAGCCTCTGAACAGATTTTGGAGTGAAAGAGCCCCCAAATATTTGGAGTACAACACATTCCCACAAGAAATTACCTTGGAAGAGCTTCAGAACAAGTCTGTTTCAGTCGGGCTGGGGGACAGTCTGCAGAGCTCAGACAGCAGCTCAGGGAGACAGGGCAGGAAGCCGGACTGGGACTCAGAGCATTGAAGCTTCCAAGCACCTGGGAAACTTCTTAAATATAATATTAGCATTGACATTACAGAAAGTCATCGCCAGGATAATACACCATGACCACATAGGATTTATAACAGGAATGCAAGACTGGTTCAATATTAGGTAAACTATTAGCATAATTGACTATATTCATAACAAAATTAACAGGAATTACATAATTATCTCAATAGATGCAGAAAAAGCATTTGATAAAATCCAACACCCATTCCTATTAAAAACACTGGAGAGTATAGGAATAAATGAACTTTTCTGTAAAATGATCATTAGCATCTATTTAAAACCATTAGCAAGCATCATATGTAATAGGGACAAACTAGAACCATTCCCAATGATATCAGAAGTGAAACAAGGTTGCCCACTATCACCATAAATATTCAATATTGTATTAGAAATGTTAGGTTTGGCAATAAGAGTAGTTAAATAGATTAAAGGAATTAGAGTAGGTCATGAGGAAACCAAATTATCACTCTTTGCAGATGATATGATACTTAGAGAACCCTAGAGACTCAACTAAAAAAACTTCTGGAACAATTCACAACTTTACCAAAGTTGCACGATACAAAATAAATCCACATAAATCATCAGCATTTTTATATATTACCAACAAAGTTCAGTAGCAAGAGATACAAAAAGAAATTCCGTTCAAAATAACTGCTGGTAGCATAAAATATTTGGGAATCTATCTGCCAAGGAAAACTCAGGAACTACATGAACAAAACTACAAAACACTTTTCACAGAAATATTACACCTAATCAGTTGGAAAAATAGCAAGTGCTCATTGGTAGGACAAGCAAATATAATAAAAATGACAATACTACCCAAACTAATTTACTTATTTAGCGCCATACCACTCAAACTCCCAAGAAATTATTTTAGAGATCTAGAAAAAAATAGTAGCAAAGTTCATTTGGAAGAACAAAAGGTCAAGAATTTCAAGGGAATTAATGAAAAAATTGCTGATGAGGGTAGCCTTGCTGTACCAGATGTAAAACTATATTATAAAGCAGCGGTCATCAAAACCGTTTGATACTGGCTAAGAAATAGAGTAGTCCACCAGTGGAATAGGTTAAGATCACCGGATAAAATGGGAAAAAACGATAGCAATCTAGTGTTTGATAAACCCAAAGATCCCAGCTTTTGGGATAAGAATTCACTATTTGACAAAAACTGCTAGGAAAATTGGAAACTGGTATGGAAGAAATGAGGGCTTGACCCACACCTAACACCATATACCAAGTTAAGATCTGAATGAGTTCATGATTTAGACATAATGATATTATAACCAAGTTAGAGGAACATAGGATAGTTTATCTCTCAGATCTGTGAAGGAAGGAATTTGTGTCTAAAGAAGAACTGGAACTCTTACTTGAACATCACATAGATAATTTTGATTATATTAAATTAAAAAAAATTGTACAAACAAAACTAATGCAGACAAGATTAGGAGGGAAGCAATAAATTGGGAAATCATTTTTACATTCAAGGGTTCTGATAAAGGCCTCACTTATAAAAAATTTTAGGGAACTGATACCAATTTATAAGAATTCAAGCCATTCTCGAATTGATAAATTGTCAAAGGATATGTATAGACAATTTTCAGATGAAGAAATTAAAACTATTTCTAATCATATGAAAAGGTGCTCCAAATCACTATTGATCAGAAAAATGGAAATTAAGAGAACTCTGAGATATCACTACATACCTGTCAGATTGGCTAAGATGACAGGAAAAAATAATGATGAATGCTAGAGAGGATGTGGAAAACTGGGACACTGATACATTGTTGGTGGAATTGTAAACAGATCCAGCAATTCTGGAGAACAATTAGGAGCTATGATCAAAAAGTTATCAAACTGTGCATACCCTTTGAACCAGCAGTGTTTCTATTGGGCCTATATCCCTAAGAGATCTTAAAGGAAGGAAAGGGCCCCACATGTGCAAGAATGTTTGTGGCAGCCCTTTTTTATAGTGGCAAGAAACTGGAAACTGAATGGATGCCCATCAATTGGAGAGTGGCTGAATAAGTTATAGTATATGAATATTATGGAATATTATTGTTCTGTGAGAAACGACCAGCAGGATGATTTCAGAGAGTCCTGGAGAGACTTCATGAACTGATGCTGAGTGAAATGAGCAGAACCAGGAGATCATTAAACCTGGCAACAACAAGACTATATGATGATCAATTCTGATGGACATGGCTCTCTTCAACAGTGAGATGTTTCCAATCAATTCCAGTTGTTCAGTGTTGAAAAAAGCCATATACATCAGGGAGAGGTGTGTGGGATCTGAATGAAGACCACAACATAGCATTTTCACTCTTTCTGTTGATGTTTACTTGCATTTTGTTTTTCTTCCCAGTTTTTTTTTTCTCTTGATATGATTTTTCTTGAACAGCAAGATAAATGTATATATATATATATATATATATATATATATATATATATATATATATATATACATATATTGGATTTGGCATATATTTTAACATAGTCAACATGTATAGGACTACCTGCTATTTAGGGGAGGGGATGGGGGAGCAGAGGGAAAAATTTGTAAGAGAAAGTTTTGCAAGGGTCAATGTTGAAAAATTACATATGTTTTGCAAATAAAAAGCTTTAATTAAAAAGAGAGAGAGAGAGAGAGAGAGAGAAAGAGAGAGAAATTAAAGCATAAGAGCCAAAGAATAAAAGGAATATTCATCAGTGAGAGGAATATGTGCGTATTTCTATCTATGTGTATGTGTGTAAATGTATGTGCATATGCATATCTTTCTGTTTATTTCTGGGTATTTGTTTTCCATTTCTGTCATGTCTCCTCCCAGTTCCTCAAAAGGGTTTAGAGAGATTTTCCAAAGAAGTTTCTGAAAAAACATTTTCTAAATTGTTAAATACTTAGACTGAGAATATTGTTAAATAATGTTAAAGACTTGACAACTTTAAATACTTTAAGACTGGGGCAACTAGGTGGCACAGTGGGTAGAGCATCAGCCCTGAAGTCAACAGTACCTGAGTTCAAATCTGACCTCAGACACTTAACACTTCCTAGGTGTGTGACCCTGGGCAAGTCACTTAACCCCAATTGCCTCAGCAAAAAACAAACAAACAACCCCCGCAAAACAAAACAAAACAAAAAACTTAAAGACTTAAAATCCCTTTCAGCTTGTAACACCACTTTCTTAAAGTGCCATGAATTTAATGGAATAGAATAAAAAAATAAATAAATAAAATGAATCAGGCAATCATCAAATATTAGAATTACAAAGGACTCAAGTACTTATCTAATCCAATCACTATGTAAGACAAATCCCTCCTAGAACATTCCCAAAAAGTGGCTATCTAATTTCAAGAAGGATAAATGCACCATTATTGAAATGTTCATTACTCATTTGGAGAACTGAAATTTCTGGGAAGATTTTATCGACAAAGTCTAAATTGACTTTTTTGCAACTTTTATCTAATGTTCCTGGTTCTAACCTCTTGGTCAAAAAAAAATAATAATAATAATAAAAATCTAATTCCTGGCTACAGCCCAGCAAATACTTAAAAGACACAATAAGACACAATTATGTCCTGTAGAGACTTCTTTTCTCCAAACTAAAAATTCAAGTTCTTTTGACCAATCTTCAAAATCCTTTACCATACTGATTTCCCTTAACCAGACTCTCTAGCTTATCAATGGTATTCTTAAACTGTCCTACCCAAAACTGAACATAGTTCTCCCAATGAGATCTATTAAATTTATAATGGAACTATCACCTTTGTATTTATGTCCCCTTAATGCAATCCCAAGGATGAAATTAATTTTTTGGCTAGCATATCACACTGCTGACTCATATCAAGCTTGCAACATACTCATTAAAACCCTCAGATCTGTTTTTTCACCAGAATTGTTTCCCATCTATGCATTCATAATTTGCCCCAGTACTCCATACTATTAAAATGTCTTTGTATCTTGAGTTTATTTTATTTGATTAGTTATTCCTCTTCAGCATTATGCTACTTGAAACTATGATGACTATACTATCAAAACCTTTATCCAGTTCATAGGTAAAGTTGGAAAGTTTGAAGATATTTCACTTATGGTTTGTTTTGCATATTTATGTATTAAATGTTTTTGACAACATTAGAAAATAGGGATTTTAGAGAGGTGTTTGAATTAGTAACATGCAGCATAATTAAATAGAGAACATGAAAACATGACAGATTGAAAAGGTATTTAGCACTTTTGGATACAGAATTTTACAGTATAGTGGAAAGTATTTTGAATCAGAAGTGAATAAAATCTAAGTTTTAATCCCAAGCCTGCCTTTGACCACCTTTGTAACCTCTTTGGACTTAAGTTTCTTCTTCTATAAGCAAAGGACATTGGATTAGACTGGGGGTTCTTAACATTTTTGTATCATTGATTCTTTAGCAGTCTGGTGAAAACTATGGAATCCTTTTTCATAATAATGTTTTTAAAAATATAAACAGTTATATTGAAATAGTTATCAAAATATATTTTTGATGTTTATGGACCACACCTTAAGAACCCTTAGATAAGACTAATATTGAAGGCAGTTTTCTGGCCCTAAAAGTCACAGTGTTACCTATTCTAAATTCCTGAGGAACATACACACACACACACACACACACACACACACACACACACACACACAGACAGGCAGAGACTTCTTGCTTTACTTAAATTTGCATTTTGTAAGAAATTTGAATTCCAAAAATCACTTATTTTAATTTTACAATACAATGTTCTTTCTCTCTTTCCATTCCTGCAGCTTGGCAAGGTGTTCTGTTGCTCACCTTTCCCCTCTAAAACAAACAAACAAACAAAAACAAACAGCAAAAAAACCCTCCAACTGAAATGTGAGAGGACTGAAGGGAGAAGCTGCCAAAATGCTACAGCAACTTGAGACTTCCAGCACTAAGAGAGGAGAGCTGCTCTGCTCACCTGTTCTGGTGGTTGCTTTCAAATCTATCTTTTGTCAGTCTCTGCTCAAGTACCATGTGATTATCCCTAGCTCAGTGTTCCTTCTCCTGTTCTTGCTTCTCAGGCTGAATCTCCCTCCATAGATGCAGGGCTCCCTTCCTCCCTCCCACTTTCTCCCATCCCCAGGAAAATTTATATTAATTAAAACTTTCTTTATATTGAGGTCTGTTGAATGATCCACTTAAAGTTACAGACACATGCTTCACAGATATGCATACACTCATACATCCACATATACATATAAGATGTCCATCTAGATGAAATTGTCTTAAATAGAAGGATACTATACTTACAAGTTTTTGTTAGTTTTATTTTTAGATTTTGTAGATTTTATGGTTTCATATTCTGACTCACATACTCATCACTTATGTAATTTTAACCAATTCCCTAAATTATTTATAAGAAGTAAAGACTGAATAATATAATGTTCAAGATCTTTTTAGGACTCTATGACTCTTATAGTTACCCAACATCTACTACAAAGCTCTCTCCAAAATAGGTTTTAGATAAATTGGTTGAAATGCCCTATATTGCAGGCTGATCAAGTTATTGCAATGAATGAGTGCATATGACCTAAAACATACTTTCCCCAATCACAGAAGAAAAGAGAAATGTATAGCACACATATGGGGTTAAAACCCTAATAACTTAGACTTTATTCTCCCCAAATCCCCAACCCACCTTTCTTTACAATTCCATGAGGGTGTTCATTAGCTAAAGTATACATAATTTCCTCAATTCCAGGAATACCTAGTACAATTCAGAATAATGTTATTAATGCTGCCAAATGGAATGACTACTACATATTGATTTCTGGAAAGGATTGGGAAAGGCAGCATGTTTGTAGTGAGTGATGCTTCATTTTCTCTTACTCATATATTCTTTTCAGAGTGAAAATTATGTCCAAACACATTTACATACTTTGATTAGATGCTAAAAACACAATACTCACACAAAAAGCATGGAACTTACAATTCTGTGATAAAATTGCAAATGGTAGTCAGAAATTCCATTCCAATATTATAATTTGATTAGATGAAAAGAAACAAGATAAGAATAATGTGTACTTACATACTACAAAGCATTTTGCTTTGATTAATATAACTATATAACTATATAGCTGCCTTACAAATTCAGTTTTTTTATGCCACCTATCCTAGCTAAGCACATACACACATACACACACACACACACACACACACACACACACACACACACACACATATATATATATATATATAAAACAATACACCAGACATGATCCAAGGAAATAGAAACTCTCTGCCTACAAAGGAGTCCCAGTTCTTGATCCATATATGGACCATATTTGTTAGAGACTAGAGGATTCTGATTTCTAAAGAAATGTTTATGGCTTTTCATTCTCATTGTTTCTAGCCCTTTATGCTTCTACTCCAAAGTCTGTGAAAATCAATTAAAGCTTAAACTTGACTTATGTCAAGTCTCCTCAAAAAATTATTAGAAGTAGGGCGGAGCCAAGATGGCGAACTGCGGACAGCTTTCTCTGTGAACTCCCGGGACATTCCCTCAAACCCAGACAAAGTAAGCCTTCCAACTGGTTTCTAAGTGAGAGCAACTCCAAGCATTCGGACTACAACGCACTTCTATCAAAGATCTACAGTGAAAGAACTCCGGAGAAGGTTAGCATCAGGGTAAATCGGCCGGTGGTCGCAATCAGACTCCAGCCAGGGTGGAAGTCAGGGCTGTGATAGAGGAGTGGACTTTAGGCACCCAGGAAGCCCCTGGGAGACGCCTGGGCCACTTTGCTCTGCT
>JAJPUD010018217.1:0-29185 GCA_023553655.1 Myrmecobius fasciatus | reverse complement strand
ATGCTCAACAGGGGTTCAGTGGTTCACAATCTATCCCCCTCAAAAGGCAGACCCTCCAAACCACCTGCCCACAATCGGGACAGATTGTTCCAAGAGACCCACAGAAGACTCCCAGGTGTGTGAAAAGCACAACGCTCCCACTCCTGTTCTGACTCCTATTCCAGCTCCCTGCTCCAGCTCCCTGCCCCGGTCTCCCTGCACTGCAGTCTGGGTTCAGCAGACCACCCCCCTGCCCAATTAAAACAGACCTGTTTTGAGGTTCTTCCAGAGTATCTTCTTCTAGAATCGTGTTGTTCTCCAGATATTGTGGATTTTTTTGCTTCAAAATCAGTCTAGAGGCTTCATATGTTGTTGGTTTGAGGGGAGGTTAGAGGAGGTTACAGAGACTCCTGTCTGATCTCCGCCACCATGGCTCCACCCCCGGAAGGAAGTCCCTGATGCTTATAATTCTTGAGAATTGTGACTCTATTAAGGCAATTAGAAGTATACTTAGACCGTGTGGATATAAAATTAATACAATGATAAAAAAAAGTTAAGGAGCGGGGGGGGGGAGGGAGAAGGATTGCATTAGGAGAATAGAAAAGGAGAAGGCAGCATGGGGTAAATTACTCACATAAATAGGCACCAAAAATCTAAGAGGAAAAAAAGGGAGGGCATGAGCATTATTTCAACCTTACTCTTATTAGATTTGGCTCAAAGACAGAATAACATACACAGTAAAGTGGATATAGAAATTTATCTTATCCTATAGGAAATTAAGAAGGGAAAGGAAAAAGAAAGTGTAAAGGGCTGATAAAAGAAAAGGTAGATTGAGGGAGATCATGGTCACAAGCCAAACATTGATGAGTAGTGATATGATGAAAAGAGAGAGAGGGAAAAAGTGTAAATGGGGAAAATAAGATGGAGGGAAATAAACAGTTAATAATCATAACTGTGAATGTGAATGGGATAAAGTCTCCATAAAACAGAAGTGTAAAGCAGAATGGATTAAATACCAGTATCTTATAATATGTTGCTTGCAAGAAATGCATTTGAATCAGAGACATATAGAGTAAAAAAGGCTGGAGTAGAATTTATTATGATTCAGCTGAAGTAGAAAAAGTAAGAGTAGCAATCCTGATCTCAAGTAAAAAAAATTCCCTAAAATAAATCTAATTAAAAGAGATAAGGAAGGAAACTACAGATGGCTAAAGGATACCACAGACAATGAAGTAATATATCAATACTAAATATATATGCACCAGGTGATATAGCATCCAGATTCTTAGAGAAAAAGTTAAGCCTATTAGTTAAGCAAAACTATATAAAGAGGTAACCTCAATCTCCCCCTTTCAGAGCTAGACAAATCTAACCACAAAATAAACAATAAGTTAAGCCAGTGAATAGCATTTTAGAAAAAATATATCTAATAGACCCATGGGAAAATTTAATAGGAACAAAAAGGAATATCATTTTTATCAGTGGCACATGGAACCTGCACAAAAATTTACTATAAAAAACTTCACAATACAATGCAGGAAGCCATAAATATTAAATGCATCATTTTTCAGATCATAATGCAAAAGAATACATGTAATTTGGAGCTATTGAAAGTTAGAATAAAAATTATTAGAGACTGAACAGTCTAATCTCAAAAAATAAGTGAATCAAACGACAAATCATAGAAACAATCATTAATTTCATCAAAAAGTATGGCAATAATAATAAAACAACCCAAAACTTAGAGGATGCAGCCAAAGCAGATCTTAGTGGAAATTGTCTGTCTCTAAATAATTACAAGTATAAAAGACAATGAGGAGATCCACTAATTAGGTTGCAACTAAAAAAGCTAGAAAAAAAATTAAGAATACCCAATTAAATACCAAATTATAAATTCTGAAAATCAAAGGAGAGATCAACAAAAATGAAAGTAAGAAATCTATTAAACCAACAAATAAAATTAAGAAGTAGTATAATGCTGGCATCTAAACCAGGAAAAGCCAAAATAGAGAAAGAAAATAATAGACCAATTTTTCTAACATATATTGATAAAAAAAATTTTAATAAAATATTTGCAAAAAGATTGCAGCAATTTGTCCTTAGGATCATACATTAAACCCAAGTGGAATATATGCCAGAAATCTATATTTGTAGCAGGGCTGGTTCAATATTAGAAAAACTACCAGCATAATTTACTATGTCAATAATAAAACTAACAGAAATCATATTATCTCAGTAGATGCAGGAAAAGCTTTTGACAAAATACAACATTCGTTTCTAATTTTAAAAAAAGCACTAGAAAGCATAGAAAAAATGGAGTTTTCCTTAAAATGATAAGTAGCATCTATCTTAAACAAACATTATATATTATGGGAATAAACTAGAAGCATTCCCAATAAGATTAGGGGTGAAACAAGGGTTGCCCATTACCACCATTATTAGTTATTATACTAGAAATGTTCGTTTCAGCAATAAGAGAAGAAAAAGAAATTGAAGGAGTTAGAGGAAAAATATCATTTGCCCATGGTTAGACTTAGCTAAAATAATAATTATTCGTTGTAATACCAAAATATTTTATATAGTTATGGGAAAATAAAGCTTCATGTTGTTATTGATTTACAATGTGGAAACCAGAACAGCTTAAAAACTTTCTTGAAATGTCTCAAAGCCCATCGGGGGCCTTAAGATTTCATACATGCAAACATTGCCTGCTTGTTTGTATATTACATTTTCCCAGCAATTTTTAACAAACCATAAACTAATGCATTGGAGGTGGAATTGAAAACTGATCGAACCATTCTGGAAAGCAATTTGGAACTATGTCAAAAGGGCTATAAACTGCATATATAAAAACTGCAAACAAGAATACTACTATTAGGTTGATATTCAAAAGAGATCATAAAAAGAAGGAAAGGACCTAGGTTTACAAAAATATTAATAGCAACTCTTTTTTTGTGATGGAAAAGAGGAAATTGAGGGGAAGGTCCTCAATCTGGGAATGGCTGACCAAGTTGTGATATGTAAATAGAATGAAATGCTATCGTGCTATAAGAAATGATGAGCAGGCAGATTTTAGAAAAATCTAGAAATTTTAAGTGTAAATATGCTGAGTGAAGTGAATAGAATCAAAAGAACAGAAAGATTGTGCAATGAGCAATTATGATAGCTTTAGCTATTCCCAACAATAATAATGTAAGACAAATCCAAAAGACTTGTGATGGAAAATGATATCCACATCAAAGAAGGAACTATGGAGTCTAAAGGCAGATTGAAGCACACTATTTCATGTTTTTGGTTTTTTTGTTTTTTGTTTTTTCTTTCTCATGATTTTTCCCTTTTGTTCTGATTCATCTTTTACAACATGACTAATGTGGAAATATGCTTAACATGATTGTACATGTATACTCTATTTCAGATTGCTTACTGTCTTGGGGAGAGGGAAAATGGAAGGAGAGAGAAAAATTTGGAATTTAAATCTTATAAAAGATGAATATTGAAAATTATCTTTACATGTAATTGGAAAAAATAAAATAATATGAAGTAGAAAAAGTAAAATGTCAACATTAATAATTCATGTCCTAATTAAACGGTTTTGCTTTTGGAAAAAAAAAAACAACAACAAAATTTCTACTCCAAAAGATAAAAAAGAATACTAGTTGTGTGACTCTGACCAAGTCACATATTGTCTCTCAGCCTCAGTTTCTTGATCTGTAAAATGAGAACATTAGTACCATCTACCTCTCACTTTATTATGAGGACAAAATGGGATATTTGTAAGGCACTTTGAAAATATTTAAGCTTTATATAAAATTAATTTATTACTTATATTTATCTATAGTGCTATTATATCTTTAATGCATAGGTTTTTGTATAAGTATAGCTTTTAAAGTGTTTTCCAGGGTTCTCCTGAAGATCCCAAGATGCTTTGAGGTGGTCCATGAAGTCGAAACTATTTTCATAATATTACTAAGATGCCTTAATTTCTAATATTCTAAAAATTGTTTGATCTAATCCATTTAAACAGAGATCTTTGTGGTCCTCAATAATGTTTTTTAAGGATAAGGGGTTCTAAAACCAAAAGTTTTAGAAATTCTGTTCCAGAACATTGCTTTTTAAAGTAGAACACTTTTACACACACACACACACACACACACACAGACACACACACACACGCACACATGCACACACACACCCCGAAATCTACCCTAATTTCCATGTATTCTCCAAAAATGTGTTTATTTTGCCAACCAACTAGCAAACATATTAATGCAAAGCAAAGGAATTTAGTCCAAACAGCATGGCAAATAGGGCAACAAGAACAAACCTCCATATACACATGGGATTTCCAGGAAAACTATATACCACATGAAAGCTTCATGTTGTTATTGATTTACAATGTGGAACCAGAACAGCTTAAAAACTTTCTTGAAATGTCTCAAAGCCCATCGGGGGCCTTAAGATTTCATACATGCAAACATTGCCTGCTTGTTTGTATATTACATTTTCCCAGCAATTTTTAACAAACCATAAACTAATGCTTTTGAGTTGCCATAGAATATCAAGTTTTCCATAGTAGCATAAATATAATGATATCATTGGATTGTATATAATTCATACTCTGTGATTAACGTGTAAGTACTTGAAGAAGTACTTTTGGCAAATAAGTCAAATTTTCTTCTGGAGAAGAGGGACACAGATGAAAATGTCCTTGAACCCACACCCTAAAAATAAATTCAATCCTGATAGGGCACAGGGAATGAAGACATTGATGTTTAGGCTCAAGAGGGAAAAACATACAAGGAGGTGGGGTGTAGGGAGGCGGAGGGAGAGGGGAAAAGGCAGGGGAAAAGTCCCTCTAGCTGGGTTTTATTTCAGTTTTTTGACTGACTTATTGAGTAAGTAGCTATGCATGCATATATGAGTGTATATGTGTAGATACATGCATCTATTCATATGTAAAAAGATGCTATACAATGTGTGTATCATACATATTTTGTACATGTTATATACATGTATGCAATATATGTGCTGCATTGTTGTACTGTGCATGTCTCACATGGATATATGTGATATATATGCATATGTGCTATTGTATGCATGTATATGAGAACAGAGAGAGAATGACATAGAAAGAGAGATGAGAGACAAAGAGGCAGAGACCGAGAGAAGAGAGAGAGAGGGAGGGAAAAAGGGAAGAGAAAGAGGGAGAGAGAGATAAAGACAGAGACAGACAGAGAGACAGAGACAGAGAGAGGAGAGAGAGAGGGAGAGAGGGGGAGAGGGAGGGAGAAAGAGAAAGAGAGAAAGGGAGAGAAAGAGACAGAGACAGAGAGAGACAACAAGACAGAGACACAGAGACACAGAGAAAGAGACAGAGAGAAACAGAGAGAGAAAGAGACCAAGAGAGGAGAGAGAGAGAGGAAGAAAGGGAAAGAGAGGGGAAAGAAGGGGAAAGGGAGGGAGGAAGAAAGGGAAAGAGAGAGAGGGAAAGAAGGGGAAAGGGAGGGAGGGGGAAGGAAAGAGACATACAGACAGATTTTTTTTTCATCAGAGATAGGGCAGTTAGAGATGGTACAGTGAAAAGAGCATAAGGGCTTAAAGTCAGGAAGATCTCAGTTCCAATCCAGCCTTAGATACTTCCTAGCTCTGTCACCTGGGCAAGTCACTTAACTATTTTCTCCAGACTTTTCATCTGTAAAATGAAGATGTACTGGAGAAGGAAATGGCAAATCCCTCCAGTATCTTTGCCAAGAAAACCTAATGGACAAAACCCATGGGGTTAAGTAGAATTGGAAACAAGAAAATGACTGAACAATAATATATTAATGATAACTGGGTGGCACAATGGCCAGAGTATTAGAATTGGAGCCAAGAAATCCTGAGTGCTAATCTGGCCCTATACATTTACTAGCGACATGCTTCTGGGCAAATCACTTAACTGTTCTGTGCTTAATTTCCTTATTTATAAAATGGAGATAATAATGTGGTTTTCATCCCCAGGTCACTGTCAATATAAAGTGGGAAAACATTTTTAAAATGTTTTGAAAATCTTAAAGTTATTGTATGATAATAACTATTAGCTTAATAATGCTATTATGTTTGCTGTCCCTTTATTTTCTCATCAGCAGAATAGATATAGTGGTACTTGCCCAGTTAGATTCTACATACAAGATTCTGGGATATTTCAGATAATGTTCAGAGCTCTTTCTGGTGAGTTAAGAATTAAAAACTGGTCAAGGGGGATAAATCTGTCTAGAGGGTAAAATGTAATTGGGTCATAAAAGAAAAAGCATTAGGGACCTTGAAGCTCTCTCTTAGATGCAGTTGATTGAAATGCAGCGTGTGGATATGTGCCTGCAAGGCAAGTTTCTGATTTTATTATTATGAAATGATCAAATAATTCTCTTCAATTCAATCTAATTCAATT
Source organism: Myrmecobius fasciatus (assembly GCA_023553655.1). Classification (NCBI taxonomy): domain Eukaryota; kingdom Metazoa; phylum Chordata; class Mammalia; order Dasyuromorphia; family Myrmecobiidae; genus Myrmecobius; species Myrmecobius fasciatus. The sequence goes on along the minus strand of JAJPUD010018217.1, from coordinate 22,779 downwards.
GAAAACTGTTTTTGTTCTTTAGCAAACAGTGTAGTAAGGCACAAAAACTTCTACTTCTATATATGGGGCTTAAAGAACCATCTTCTAGAATCAGAGTTGCAATACCTCCTATGAATATAATGGCAAAAAAGTCCAGTATTTTGGCTTTTTCTAAAGTCTCATTGATTCCTTTTTTTCTTTTACATTTGTACATTTATAAATACTCCCCTATATCTCCTCTATCCAGAAAGTTCTCCCTTAATTTAAGAAAAATAAATGAATAAAACATTTCATCAAAAATCAACCACAACATGTAAGACCTCACACTTGTAGTCCCCTCACCTCTCCAACCAAAGAAGGATGTTACACTCTTCTCTAGATCCAAACTATAATCATATAATATTCCTTGCTTTATTGCACTGCTGTAGTTATTGTATGTATTGTTTGCTTGGCTCTGCTTACTTCACTCTGTCGTAATGCATGTAAGTCTTTCAAGGTTTTTTTCCTACATTATTCATACTTAATCATTTCTTTTTCAATAATATTCTATTACATTCATATGTCACAACTTGTCATTTCCTAATTGATAAACACCCACCTTGTTTCTGGTTGGTACATTGCTAAATCAAAAAGGCATGAACATTTTGATATACATAAGTCCTTTCTTTCTATTTCCTCTTAACAGTAATTACCTAGCATGAAATCTCAGCATCAAAGTCTGATACTTAGTCATTTTTTAAAGTATCATTTCAATTATTACTCAAAATGGTTAAACCAATTTACAGCTCCTCATCAGTGTTCTCCTTTCTGCAGCATCTCCAATATTAACTATCTCCATCTGTCTTTCATTTTTGGTCAATTTAGTAGATGTGGAGGGAAACCTGAGAGAGTTTCAATTTGCATTTCTCTTATTTATAGTTACATGAAGCAAACTTTCACATGGTTGTCAATGGTTTGAAATTTTTTTTTGAATAATGCTTGCTCATGTCCTTCAACCACTTATCTTGGTCTTACGTATTTATGTTCATTGCTTATGTATCTTGTTTATCAGAACTTTATGAGATGTATTTCATGCTAAAATTTTTGCTAATCATTTCCCATGTTTATTCTAGCTGCATTGATTTTTTTGTGAAAAATCATTTTAATTTCACATAATCAAAATTGTTTAATTTATCTTTTGCAATCTCCTGTCATGTTGACTTAATGATTCTTCCAAGTTGTCAAAAGTATCTATAAGCATTTTCCCGTAATTTTCATATGATCTTACTCTTTATAGTTACATCATTTGCATGAAACTTATCATAGAATATCCTTTAAAGTTTTTGATCTAAACTACTTTCTAAATTTCCATGTTGTTTTCAAATAAGGACTTATTATGCCTCAATGAATTCAATATTTGAGTTTACCAAAAAAATCAAGTTATTATTATTATTATAGGAGGAAAATATTAATAATATGCTTTGCATGTTTATGCTCAAGCAAATTTACTTATTTTGACATTTATCTTTATTCAAGACATTTCTAGTCTAGAGAGAGAGAAAGAAAGGTGTTCCGACTGTCATATTGTCCCTTCCCTGCCAATATGACTCTGTCCCAAGACAATTTTGGTAACATTAATTTTATTTGATTTTGATTTTTTTAATTTTAAACAGAGAAAAAGATCATAATTTATCAAAATATAGTTTGATATTAACCTTCAAAAACTGTTCAGTTGCTACTTGAGCTACTTTCCTCAGTGAGAGAAAAGAGTTTCTTCTTGTTTTCAATATACTTACCTAAAATATAAAAAAGAGAATAATCTTGATTCTACCTTCATCATATACCTTGTATTTGCTCCCTTCTCTACTCCAACATTGTCACTAACTGGATACAGGATCTCATTACCATTGCAATAGATTTCTGCTTGGTCTGCCTGACTTATCTATCCCCATCCTAATCCATCCTTTACTCAGTTGTTAAATTTTTCTTCCTAAATCATAGATCTGACAATATCTCCCCTAATGTCAACAATCTCTAATGATATTTGCAGGTTCAACTCCAGAATCAAACATAAAATTTTCCAGTATTCAAATCCTTTCATAATTTGTCCTCCTCTACCTTTCCAATCTTCTTACACCTTACTCCCCTCCAGTGAAATGTTTTAGTTTTTGTTGTTGTTGTTGTTTTATTTTGTTTTGTTTTTACTCTTCTTCACTCAGATTACTATCCCAATTCTGGGAATTTTCATTAGTTGCCACCCCCCATACTTGGAATGTTCCACCTTATCTCTACTTCCTGCCTTGATGATTTTCTTAAAATTCTTTCTAAAATTTCACCTGCTGCAAGATACCCCTTAACACTGACACCTTCTCTCTTGGGATTATCTCCAATTAATCCAGTCTATATCTTATTTGAACATAGTTTGACATGTTGTATCCCTTGTGAGTTCCTTAAGAATAGGAATATTTTATTTTACTATCTATCCATTCATTCCTTAATTCATTTATGTTTATTTATTTGTTTGTTTTTGCCTTTCTTCATAATCCTAGTACACAATCCCTGGCACATAGCACAACTTAAAAAATGTTACTTGGCTGACTGAACAACATAATAGAATCTTAATAAATGCTTGCTGACTAATGGACGATTGCACTTACATGGGTCGTGATGCAAACACTTCGGTTGGGGGGGGGGGGCAATGCCTATATCTAAACAAGAGTTAAAATGACTTCTCAACCTTAATCTGTTTACCTAAAAAAAAAAGATTTTGCTTCTACCCACTTTCTTAAAGGGAAAAGTATGGAAAGGATTTTAGATTGGAAAAACAGAATTTCTTATGTTTTTACAGAAAGTAAAGGAGTCTTTTAAAATAGTTCCTCACTATTAATTACCTTTATTTTTATTTATTTATTTTTTTTGCTGAGACAATTGGGGTTAAGTGACTTGCCCAGGGTCACACAGCTGGGAAGAGTTAAGTGTCTGATTCCAGATTTGAACTCAGGTCCTCCTGACTTCTGGGCTGGTACTCTATTCACTGTGCCATCTAGCTGCCCCCTTTATTTCTTACTTATTTAAACTAGGGACCTCCAAACATTTTCAATAATGTACTCTATCAATGAAATATTTTAAACAACATCTTTAATTTATGAATATTAACCATAGATTATATAGTATAACTACCAGATTAATATTACTTTTATTTACTATGCTATTAAATATAAAATACAAATGTTATGAAATATATGATAAATATGAAATAAACATTATTTTAACATTTTATTTTATTTAATAATGGAATAAAATACCTTTTTGCTCTCACTAGAATATTATTTAAAATAATATTACTTAGGATAATATTTTAAATGACAGCAATATAATTGAATATGTTATTTTTGAAAAATCCCTTTGTGTTTACTAAAGAATAAAATAGCTTGACTACTATTTTTTAGCAATTAATCAATTAATTTCATCAATGAAGCTAGATAAACAGGTGAAATTTTAGACATTATTATTGAAGACACAATATTATTTGAAACAATTTAATAATCAAACACAATCATAATATTCAGCAGGATTCATATTTCTCTGTATGCAGATATTTGCCACATCTAACGCAAAAACAGTAAACAAAAACAATTTTTAAAAGCTCATTGTTTCCACCCTACCCTCACATGAAAGACACTTGGGGGAGGAAGAGAGAAAGATAAAGAGGGAGACAGAGACATAGAGTTCTAGTTTGCCCCAGTTACATTTCACATTCCACCCCTTCCATCTTCTTACCATCTACCTAGCTAATGCATGCATATAATAGACCATTTACAACCTGGCCCTAACCTTTCTTTCTAATTTTATAATATAATTGCTCCTTTCTTTTACTCTAGGGATCATTATATGCATCTGGGCCATTGCTAATCCTCCTGTCATTGGACTATGACTATTCTGGAAGAGAGAGTGAATCTGATGATTTTGCATAGCTCTGTCTCACTTAAATCTGATTCACTTGCAAATCAAGACATCCTCCTCCTGACTTCATTCATATTCTGTGGGGGGAAAAAAAAAGGATGAACAACAACAAGCAAACAAATAAACAAGCAACTTTACATAAATAATCCTTCCTACAAACCTTTCTTTCTCTGGAACCATAGTCAAATTAGAACTGCCATCGTTTCCGGAAAGGATGTGATAGTCAATTTTCTGGTGATTGCGCTCATCATTGCTGTGATTTTCTAAATCAAAATATCCTTCTTAAGCCTCTATTAATTTTATGTGTTGTTTCTTCTTAGAATATAAACTCATTGAGGATAGGGATTGTATCAATTTTGTATTTGTATTTCCACTACATTTTGCTTGGCACATTCCTTTTAGAGTCAATAGGGAGCCAGTGGAACTTATTAAATCAAAGAACGGGAAATGATATACATTTAGGGTTAGAATCTACACTTTAGGAAAATCATTTTGCAGATGCATGAAGCATAAAGTGGAGTTGAGATATCTGAGCAAGGAAATCAAATAGAAAACCATTACACCAATCTAGATAAAAAGGTGCTAAGGACATGAACTAGAATTTGGTGAGTATAAAAAAGGAAATATGTATGCATATGAAGAATATTGTAGAGATCTGAACAAAAATTGGCAAATGTTTCAACATATGGGATGAATCAAAATGAGGAAGTTGAGGGTTATTAAGGTGACTGGAAAAATAGTAGATCCTGCAGCAGAAATGAAAAAAGTTTAGGATAGTGATGGATATTGGGAAGCAAGATAATATAATGAGATTTGTGACATCCATCCATGTCTGTTCCTCTAGTAAATTTCATTCTGTTTCACACGAAATGCAGTGTTGTGGGTCTCACTCAACTATCACTGCCTGAAAGGATAAAGCCTGAAGTTAAATATCTTAAATGTTATAGTCACTAATTAATTTGTTTGTAGTGTCATTCAATTTTATATGCAACTCAAAAACCTTTATTCTATGATGATATTCTAGCAAAAACATTTAATAAAAACAAAAAGAACAGAAATGTTCAAAAATATATTTCATTTCTTTTTTGTTTGTTTGTTTCAGGCACTGAGCCTTAGCATTTTATTTTTTTATTAAAGCTTTCCATTTTCAAAACATATGCACGGATATATTTCATTTCTTAATAGCTCTAATAAGCTTTTAACATGGCAGATCATCTCATTTAAACCACGCAAATGATAAATCCTGGTGTTAATTGTATAAAGGAGACCTCGCTTAACAAATTTACTAATTGTTCTTCCCTAATATAGTCATTTGTTTTCATCCTGAGTTTATTCTGGCTTTAGCTGTGACATATGAAGAAAAGAGCAAATGGCCAAAATAAAAACTGGTGATCAGTAACATATTGTCCTAAACATAAGAAATTTTAAATTGATTCAAACTTAAATGTGTTTTCTTAACCACAACAGATAAAGGTAATTTTTCTCTAAATGCTTTTGTATATAATCCATTATTCTTCTTAAATCCCCTTTTATTTAATCCATTATTTTTTACTCTTGGGAAAAGGCTGATTAATAATGGTCTCCTCCACAGGATGGGCTATGCATATTCATGAAGTCTCATGAATTATTTGCAAAATGGAATTGAGTCAACATTCATCTTATAGAAAAGCAATTAAAAGGATTTGACTCAAAAGATGATAAATCAAAACTGAAATTTTCATCAACCCAAACTATACAATATAAAGCAACATTTGAAAAGGAGTTCATTTTGTGGGATTAGATCTACTGGAGAAAATAGCATTTTAAATATCAAAAGTATTGCATCATATCACCAACTATTCTCATTTATAAAGCTGCTACATGATCTAAAGAGGTTTAGTTTGGTCTTTAAACTAAGCAGATTCAATGAATTATAATAGTTCTGAACAATATATTACAACAATATTCTAAAAAAAATGGTTTGCATTTTGACAGTGTCTTGACCATATTTGTGAAAGATCAGTGTTCCCAATGTTAGAAAAAGGATCCAAATTTATGTGAACTATAGGCTAAACATTAATGTACTGTGCTTCAATTAATACTTAGCTATGTAATTCTGGGAAAGTATTTAATTATTTTCAATCTTAGTTCTCTCAACTATAAAATCCAGATAATAACTGCATATACTACACAGAGTTGTTATGAGAATCAAATGAGACACCTAAAGTGCTTTGAAAACTTTTAAGAACTGAATAAGTCTTATTATTATCACCCATCATCATTATCATTATTCATGTCGGTAGTGCCAGACTAAAACTAACAATCAGTGTGATATATAAAGTTGTCAAAGAGAACTGAAATTAAATAATGAAAAAAATTTTAGTTGAGGGAAATGAATTAACATTGTACATACAATGTTTTTATAGTGAATAAAGCTATAATAAGCCCTCAAAGCTGAAGCCTAAGGTTAAGAATGTGTTTGAAGTTTAGCAAATCATAATTTAATACCTTCCCAGAGGCTTAGTTCCTTTTATGTAAAGCTCAATTAGTTCATTATCTAAATGAATGTATGGAAGGCAAGTATTCATCCATCTCTTGATTTGCTTTTTGGTAAACGTTCCCATGTCTTTTCCATATCTCATTCAATTTATATGACAACATTGTTAATGTAAAGGCAAGTGACAACTTTCCTCAATGCAGCTACCAATCCTGATTGATGGCAAAGCATGTCTTTCTCCAAGCCATCTTTCTCCTATATATTTCATGTCCTCCAACATAATGTAAGCCAACTTAGAATTTAACCATATAGAAAGTGCCTAATAAATGCTTATACATCCATTTATTCGTTATCCCCATGATATCACTTGAGAAGGTGTCTCCCATAGATAAAAATATGCCCACAAATATTGTTTTAGAATTTGGAATGATTGGAGTGTTTCAAACAGAGTATTGCCTATAGAGTTGTAGAGATAGAAGGCACATTATATTGCCTTAAAGAGTAATTAGGTATGGATAAGCTTGTATACTATCACTACTTACTCATTTCTTGTATCAATGTACAATTGATTCCCTGGAGCCTAATTGAATGATCAGACCTATGGAGATGGGATCATTTAAGAGAACACATTTAAAGCACTTTGTAAAACTATAATCACAGTAGGTGGTGCTGGCAAGCTAAATATCTTGAGTGGTCAATCTCCCCTGACCCTTGCAAGTATTAAGTGTACACATAAAACCTGCTCCATCTGTCTTCTTCAGATAGTTCATGACTTGCTTTCAAAGTCCAGCAGGGCAGAGGGCTTCATCCAGCTGAAAGCAAAAATAAAGAAAATATATAAAGGATGTCCCGTTGGAAGTCCAGGGTGCTTTCTTGACAGCTCATATCTCAAAAGGAAAAATGTCTTGAATTTTATTCTTTTTTTTCCTTTAATGGACTATGCTCTCAATTAAGCAGCAGTGGATGATCTTCCTTTGCAGTTTCCACTATTAAAATCCAAGAATTTATAAAACTTAAATACTTTAAATTTCCTTTCTTTCCAAGTGGTCTGCTCCTTTGCAGTCTTATCACCAGTGCTCAAGAAGAATTGGTGCAGGTTTGAGAGGTCATCCAGATTTTAATACATTATCTCACATATACTAGGAAAACACTTAAAATTAAACTGCTGACAAATATAAAAGTCACAGTCTTCAACCACTAGAGTGAGAACATGAAGAGGGTCAATCATGGCTGTCTGCAAGCTATACTGTCATCCCTACCGTCAAGGTTCAGTTCAAACATAGTTTAATGCTTTCAAAGTCCTAAAGGATCTAGCTCAGGACTCCTTATTTTTGCTCTTGCCTTCCTTCCCCTTTGCTTGCCTTGATGTCCTGGTTTTTCTTACTGTTTGCTTTTTTTGCTGGTCCCTTGTTAGACTTGACTTTTGCCTTTTCTATCCATACACCTTTTCTCAAAGTCAAAGCCCAAGGTGTTATCACTGTTTGCTGCCAGGTAGAATGTGAAATCTTCTGGAGCTTGAAAAATTCTTGCGAAGCCAACCTACTGCCCAGTTCCCATTCTTTGAATGGGGCATGACATAGTCAGACCTGTATTTTATAAAGATCAGTTTGATAGTTGACTAGAGGATGGATTAGAATTGGAAGAAAATATAAGCAGGAAAATTAACCATGAAAATACCACAAAAGGTCCATGCATAAGGGGTAGTGTCAGGAGAAAAGGTACATATAAAAAAGATAGTATATATAATATTATGGGTTTGATAGGATGGAAGAAATTCAGAAACTGAGAGTTACATCTAGGTTGTGAGACTCAATATGGTCATACCCTCCATGGTAAGAGTAAAATTAGTCATGGGGTGGGATTCAGGAAGAAGGGGAGGAGAGCCCTTATGTGAAGGTTTTCCCAAGGCAAATAAGGAGAAGGAAGTGGAGTCCCAAGAGAGTCAGAATCAAGGCAATTATGAGGGGAAACATGGCTAAAATTCTTCCTGTAATGATGGTATGAGAATGATGCAAGAAGGGTCCCAAGGCAGATAGATCCAAATTGACATTTTAGTTTCCTCATTCTTTCTTCCATTTCTTGCTTGCTCTCTCCTTCCACCTTTCCCCTCTCAACTTCCCAAAAATAAGAATTGCAAATGTTATAGCTAAATTCATGGGAAAAGAGATGAACTATTACATTTACCATCTCAAACCCTGAAATTTATGTTCTTTAGATAAACTAATTCCCTTTCCCCCTTTTCTTTGTCTATAGAGGCCTTCCCATGAATTTAGCCACTGACATTTCTATTGTTCTTTGTTAAAGACTACTTGTTAAAGTGTTTATAAAAGATGTCCTTAAGTCACAATAATGACTCTAAATGACATATCTGACTTTTGAATTGGTCTTCTATTTATGTAAGAGCAGTGGAGAGACCTCAGAATAGAGACCTCACAAATGATTTTAGGATATTTAAGGAGACTTTATTGTTTCTTTCCATTGAAAGGTTCAGCCCCAACTTGACCACAAACCTGATCATCATGATACACAAATGAAGAGAAATTGAATGAACTGACAATTCTGGAAACATTTGTTATTAAGACATAATTAAAAGAAACTATGTCCCCTAATCTTACACTCTAAAAAAAAGTTAGCCTGTAATTCCCAGACCCAAAATTATTAATGCAATTTACAATAGTTTGTAAAAGATAATCTTCTTCCTCATTTTCCATAGTAAATTAGATTTATTCCCTTAATATTCTCTATTTATCTGTTGGGACACTATCTAACTTGACTTTATTGAAAAGAAATCTCTTTATAATGACAAATTGAAACAAACAAAGCAAAAAGATATTCTAGGTCAAATAATCCTATAAATACCTCTCATTGGATACTGGAAGAGCAAGTGATATTTCTATGTTTCTCAGTCTGGAAAAGAAAAGCTTTTTGCCTATCGGTCTGTCATCTATCTATACTATATGTACTAAAAAACTGAGATAGGTTTTTTTTTATCATATTTTGGGTTTTGAGTGGACTCTTCCCTCTTGTGAGTACTCTTTCGTGCTGTTTCTATTATTGAGATTCTTGTTTTTTTCTTCTCTTTATTTCTATCTCTATACCTCTCTGAATCATTCTCTTCATGTCTGCTTCTCTGTGTCTTTATGGGTCTATTTCTGCCTCTCCATCTCTTTATGTGCTTTTCTTTGTCTCTCTATCTCTGATTCCACTCGCCCCCCATCCCCTACTTTTCACTCCCAAGGCCTAAGATATTCTTGGTTTGGTTTATTTTTCCTAACCAGTATGCCCTAAGATACTCTAGAAAGAAAAATACAAAAGAGCCTTTAGGAAAGATACTATTTTTATCATTCTGGTTTGTGTTTTTTTTCCTGTCTTATTTGTACTTTCACTGCAAATTTCTGTCCTTTTTAAATTTTGGGTATGTCTTTTCTCTTTTATGAAACTTAACTTGCTTATCTCCTTTCTGTGTGTCTTTCTTGTCTATGATTTACTGTCATTTTGAGAAACAATGTAGTATGATTATCTTAGGATTCAAAAAGATATGTGTTCAAGTCTTCATTCTGAAACATATTAGCTATGAATAAACCTTTTAGTGTATGATGTCACATAACTCTCCAAGACCATAAATTATAGAGAAATTTCTGATATCAAAAAAGGGAGTTTCTATTCAAGAAATTTCCTAGACAAAATCATCAGTCCAGATCCCTCCTCCCAGATCTAGTTTCAATGATCAATGATTTGTTTTCTTCTGCAAACTCAATAAAGTCAGTCCTAATTGGAAAATAAAATATATCAAACTATAGCCCTTTGGATTTCAACTGTTAAATAGAATAACAAATTACATACTTATGTTTGCACAATATATTTATAGCATATATTTCATATTTATCTTATAATTTGTTTTATCTATGCATTATTACATTTATTTTATGTTCGTAATTTTTCTACAGTGTGTATTTATGGTTCAAAATGTGCCTATGAGTATTTACATATGTGTGCATGCATACATATGCACACATATATACATATATTTATATCTCTACACATATACATACTGGAGTGATTTGCCTTTTTCCTTCTCCAGATCATTTTTATTCATGAGGAACTGAGGCAAATAGGGTTAAGGGACTAGCCCAGAGTCATATAGGTAGTAAGTGTCTGAAAAAGATTTGAGCAAAGAAACATGTCTTTTTGACTTCAGACCCAGCACTCTATCCATTGTACTCCCTAGTTTATAAATATAGATGTGGATTATATATACATGCATGTATAATGTGTATGTATAAACATGTGCATATGTACATGCACTTGTGCATTTGTGCATATATTTGTGGGTATTGTGTCTACATACACATGCATGTACATTATATTTACATTTACATTATATATGTTATATCTATGATATTTATATATATATATATATATTGTGTTGTGTGTGCATGCAGATATGTATCATAATTTTATGAGTGGAATCTTACCTTTAACTGAGAACCACTAATGACATTACACCTCTGGTCTAAATCTCTCATTTTACTGGTATCCTAGAGAGAAGGTGATGATCCCTTTGACATAGCTAGTTAATGAATAAGTTCCTATAGAAGCTGGAGTCTCCTTACCTCTTTAATGTCAGTGGTGCTGGCCCTTCATCAAGTAAACCAAATGTGACTTATAAGTTGTAGTTTCAAGAGAATTTTTATGAACATAGGACAAAAATGGACTGGGTGGTTCATTGACTCAATAATTGCCTTACATCCCACGTCCACACATGGTCACCGCACAATTACAATTCATTCCCCTGCCATCAAATGCTGACTTGCTTGTCTCTATGCTAACTTTTAATTAACAGTACAAAGATGCTTTTATCACCTAGTGATTTTTGAAGCTTTGTCCTTCCCCCAAATAATGCATGCTTGAAAAGACATAGTGAAAGATACATGGAGCCCAGCCATTCTACTGTCAAATTAACATTTTCCCTCAGTGATTCTTCACATTTGTATTGCATGTTAAAGATGAGACATAAACTCTTTTTCACAGCAGACTAGTGATTTACTCAGACAACTCTGCCATTGCCTCTCTCCTTAGTTTTAGGAAAGATTTGTGCATAAAAAAGAATCTCTTTTTTCAACTTTCTTTATCTCAAGATATAAATATTTTCTCATTAAAAATGGCACATAATCAGCATAGGTCTCATCTCTGAAAAAGGTCAGAGACTAAGCTGAAGGAGATATTTGTTAAAGATTATTATACATATCTCTATCTTTATGGAGAGTGGCAGGGGGAGATTCTCCACTTCATTAAGCACCATCAGCCCCCACTCCATAGACAATATTACAGAAAGCAAAGGGTAGATAACAGAGATGATGAGTTGCTATTATATTTGCCAAAGTAAAAATGTTTGTCTTCACATTTTACAAAGTGTGAAGGAGTTCTCGTAAAAGGAGAGTTATCTTGTCATTGACTGGCTAAAGATCAACCATACCTCTGACAGCTTTTAAAAAACTGAGCTTGCCAGCCCTATAGATAGGTGATGCAGTTCAAATCAAGGAGTATTTTTGTGGAGTGAGACTTCTTACCTTATACTAGAAGGCAGAACTGGGTGGAAGAGTAGAAGAGAAATTCTCTGGAAGAAAGGTCAAGGAAGATGATTGAAAAAAAGGCTATTGGATTTGACAATTAAGAGAACATTGGTAACCTTGGAAAGGGCAATTTAGATTAAAAGCTGAGGTCAGAAAGCAGACTGCAGAGGGAATTAAGAAGAGAGGGAAAGGAAAAGGAATGGATGAATCTATTGTAGATCTCATTCTCATGGAATTTAACTTTCCTGCAAGGTCTTCAAGGAGAAGGTGTAGTCATTTGTCAATTATCTATTAGGGAGCTTCCTTTGGCATACAAATAGGATTTGTTGGCTACCAATATCCCTTCTAGCTCTCAAATTCTATAATTATAAAATTGGGCTCCTCCTCTCCACTGATGCTTTATCAATAGGAATTTGTACAGTGAGTTATCAGGTTTTGTAGCTACTTTTCTTACTATACCTTTTAGTAAATGCTTTTCTTTTCTTTTCTTTCTTTTTTTTGCTTTTTGTTGAGGCAATTGCAGTTAAGTGACTTGCCTAGGGTCACACAGCTAGGGAATGTTATGTGTCTGAAAGCATATTTGAACTCAAGTCCTCCTGACTTCAGGGCTGGTGTTCTATCTACTGCACCACCTAGCTGCCCCAAATGCTTTTCTTTTGATATCATTATTGAGCATTTATTAAATATTCATTGAGTATTTAAGGTTACCATAGTGACAAAGGCTGCTGAGAGATCATTTTAAGAGTGGACCACTAGAGTACTTTAAAATTTGGCATAGTAGTCACCCTCTGATGGACATCAATTCACAATTATGAGTGAAAGTTGGAGGAAATTCCTGAAAGAATACTAAATTTGCATATTAAAATATTAATTTTATCATTGAGTACATAATAGTAGTTTTGAGAAAGTCATTATATGTATAATATAAGTTATATTACTTAATATGGGCAATAACCTGAAAAAGACCACTGGCTTAAGAGGCAAGAGGACTAGTTTCAAATGTTATTTTTGGTATTACTTTGGAGACCTTGGGTATATGATTTAACATCATCAATTTCTTCATCTGAAAAATGAAAAGGATTGAACTAGATGACTCCCAAAGTCCCTATCAGCTCAAGATTCATCAAATGAACCGATAACTTCTTAAACTCTTAAAAATACTTGGCCATGTCATTCGCTATATATTCTCCTATAAGTAAATCATAAGACAATTATTCAGTCAATAAATATTTATTAAGCACCTATTATGTTCCAAGCACTTAATGCTGGGGTGACAAAAAATGGCAAAAATCACTTCTTGCTCACAAGGAGTTCACAATCTAATGGAAAAGACAATATGAAAAAACCTATGGACTAACAAGCTATAGTTGGACGTCCATCTATGTAGATGGACAGATAAATAGATAGATAATAAACTGGATATAATCAATATAATGAAGGCACTAGAATTAAGGAGAATTAGAAGAAGCTTCTTATAAAAGATAGGATTTCAGCTAGGATTTGGAGGTAGAAATGAGGAGGAAGAGTAATCAAGGCATGATGAAAAGTCAGAAAATTGGTTGAAATTTTGAAATGAAATATCTTGTTTGAAGCCTAGCAAGGAGCCCAATGTCACTGGATCACAGAACATGAAGAGGAGTGGAGAAAAAGTTTTATAAGGTCTAAGAAGACTGAAAAGGTTGAGGATGGGCTGGGGAGACTAGTTATGAAGGTATTTGAATGCAAGTGTATTTAAATTTGATAGAACTAGAGCTGGAAAATAGTTTTAGAAACCACCCAGTTGATGATCCTGTCTTAGAGATGAAAATACTGGGTCCTCAGAGATTAAGTGACTTGCTTAAACTGACATAGGTCCTCTAATTCCAAAACCAGCACTTTTTACCTCAAAACAGGAACTCCTCATAACCAAATAAACCCTCAGTATAGCCCATATTTTCAATCCAGTGAGTAAAAGGAAACACCACAATTTATTCAGAAAGAGAAGACTGTCTATGTCTTTGATAAAGTCATAACAAACTGAAAAAATATCATCTGGCGGGTATGATTGCTTGAAATCCCATTAAACATTAAATAGATAAAACAGCTCAGGCAAATTAATAAAAGCCCTGTTCACTAACCTAGAAAATATCAGTCTGAAATTGGTAATGATAAACTGATTACAAGGAGAAGACTATTTCAGACAAAGCATTTGAGGTCTGTAAGTGTTTTGAATAGCAAAAGAAAGAATTCTTTCCCCTTTCTTTTTTCCCACATGCTCATAACAACCAGAACAGAAGCTAAATCACACTGCTAAAAATATGCCATTTAGACACTATCTCTGGGATATTGGTGGGTACCAGTAAACCTAGATATTTGTAGTTCATGAAATTTTTATTCCTACATAAACAAAGCCTTTCTTATGATAACCATTGCCAAAGGCACTCCAAATTTAGACTGATGAAAGGCATTGGATGGATTTGTTTCCCTAAAAGGAAAAATACACTTACTCACTTAAGGAAGAGTTCATTATTCATTTGGAATTGAAGAACATGATACATTAGAAGAAGAAGCTGAGTGCATCAGCCAAATGCAAGACATGTATGTTTAATGCTTTGCCATTCAGGAAAACATAGTTACCATAACGACTCTCCACATTTTGAAGTGACTAGAAGCTCAGAACATCTCTGGAATACAAAAGTAGCTTCCTAAAGGAGAACACTGGTCAATGTGCTCCAGTTATAGCTGTATACTTTTAAAATTGCAGGGCAAAAAAATCCACTCCCAAGAATTAAAGTCTATGCTTTTATTCTTCTAGCCTTACTATCTTCATGTTAAAACTCCACATACAAAAATAGAAAAAGGAACAGTCCTTCAGGATTCCTTTAAATATGTTACTGTCTCAGTGTATTTAAAATGTGAGCCAATTTACCAAGATTCATTTGAAACTTCTAGAAGTACAAATATTTGTTAAATTTTATATAAGCATAGAAAGATAGATAGAGATATATAGTTATATTAATGCAGACATATACTCATGCACATATACATATGAAAACATACATGTATAAGCATGTACATGTATATCATGTATGCATTGCATAGATAAATAATACGTGCATTCCCATATATGTGCACATACATATATGTGTGTCCTTATTTATATATGTGTACAAACATATTCAGAGGATGGGAGAAAAATGGCACAGTAGGTAAAGAGCTGGCCCCAAATCCAAGAAGACTTTTGTTTGAGTACCATCTTTGCTACATGGCTGTGGTAACCTACACAAAAATAACAGAAGTCCCTTTTCTGCTAATGTGTATATATTACTGTGTTAAGGGTTGCAAATGCAAAAATGAAAATGGTATATTTACTGTGTTCCAAAAGTTAATAGCCTTGAGAGAGAAGGGACATGTAAATATATAGCTATTAATACAACAAAACTCTAGTTATTAGTACAAATTAAAATCTGTTAAAAGTGTATTAGACCGGTTAAAAACAGTGACATGAGAGATTTGAAATGGGAAGCAACATTTGGGGGAAATACTAATGTTTTTGAGGTTTAAAGAAGGGACAAGTTAATATAATCAAAGGAAATACAGACATTTTGAAACCTATAAACTTCTATTTTTCCCCCTTAATATAGTATAATCTCAATAACATATCCTAAAGTGGAGAGAGTTTCAACTATACAACCTTCTATTGAGACTACCATAGTCTTTCAACATTACTTTTCCTACCTGCCCACCTAAAGACTTTCCATCCTATTTTACTGAGAAAATGGAGGATATTTACACTGAACTCTCTCTTTTCCTTTTATCTTCGTCTCAAAAGCCCTATATGTCATTCTCTATTCATCAACTTCTCCCCAACCTCTGATAGATGACCCTTGTCCTTGACAATTCTAACCCCTTTACATGAGTCCTTGATTCCAAACACTCCCTGAGTTTCAGTTCTTTTTTTTAATTCAATAGTATTTTATTTTTACAAATACATGTAAAGATAATTTTGAACATTAATTTTTGTAAGATTTTGGTTTTCAATTTTTTTTCTCCCTCCCTCTCTTACTTCCCTCCTCCCCAAGACAGCAAGCAATCTGATATAGGTTCTACATGTATAATCATTTTAAATATATTTCCATATTAGTCATTTTGTTAAAGAAAAATCAGAACAAAAGGGAAAAACTATGAGAAAGAAAAGGCAAACAAACAAAAAAATAAAAAGGTGTAAATAGTAAACTTCTATAAGTATGTTTTAAATCTCATTCAATCCCCAAAATTCTCCCTCTGGATGCAGATGTCATTTTCCATTCCAAGTCTTTCAGAATTGTCTTGGATCAATGTACTGCTGAGAAGTGCCAAGTCTATCAGCTGATTATCACATAATATTGCTGTTATTATATACAATGTTCTGCTTCTGCTCACTTCACACAGCATCAGTTCATATAAGTTTTCCCAGGCTTTTCTTAAATCAGCCTGCTTATCATTTCTTAGAACAATTCCATTACATTCATATATCACAATTTATTCAGCCATTCTTCAATTGATGGGCATCCACTCATTTTCCAGTTCCTTGTTACCATAAAAAGAGATGCTGACCTTTAGTTCTATATAGCAAAATGCCTATTATACCTTTCGAACTAGATATTCCATAGCCACCTCAATCTCAGGGGATCCAAAACAAAAATAATTATCTTTTTCCCATAATACATGCTTTTTTTTTACCAAACTTTACCATTTTGGTCAAAAGTTTCACCATTCTTCTAATGTCCCAAATTTATAATTTTGGCATTATATACAATCCTTCAATTTCCTTCATATCAAATAAGGATCATACATCATATCAGGTGCCAAATTTGGCCATTTCTTCCACTATAAAATCTCTTACATTTGACTCATTCACACAAATGCAAGTTCAAAATCTCCTTTGCCTTTGGAGTATTGAAATAGTCTATTTTTTAAAGAATATTAATCTTTGTGGATATGAACAGGTAATTTTTTGATGAAGAAATTATAGCAATTTGTAGTCATATGAAAAAATGCTCTAAATCACTACTGATCAGAGATATGTAAATTAAGACAACTCTGATGTATCACTACACACCTCTCAAATTGGCTAAGATGACAGGAAAAGATAATGATAAATACTGGAAGGATTGTGGGAAAACTGGGACACATACATTGTTGGTGGAATTGTGAATTGATTCAACCATTCTGGAGAGCAATTTGGAAGAACTATGCCCAAAGAGCTATCAAACTGTGTATATCCTTTGATCCAGCAATGTTTCTAGTGGGCTTGTATCAGAAAGAGATCATAAAGGAGGTAAAGGGACCCCCATGTGCAAAAATGTTTGTGACAGTCCTTTATGTAGTGGCAAGAAACTAGAAACTGAGTTTATGCCCATCAGTTGGAGAATGGCTGAATAAGTTATGGTATATGAGTGTTATGGAATATTATTATTCTATAAGAAGGATGATAAGGATGATTTGAGAGAGACCTGGGGAAACTTACATGAATTGATGCTAAATGAAAAAACAGAAAGAGGAGAACATTATACACAACAAGATTATGTGATGATCAACTGTTTGGGACTTTTCAATAGCGAGATGATTCAGAACAATTCCAATGTTTTTGTAATGAAGAGAACCATCTGCACCCAGAAAGAAGACTGTGGAGAATGAATGTGGAGCATAACATAATATTTTCACCTTTTTATTGCTATTTGCTTGCATTTTGTTTTCTTTCTCATATTTTTTTCCTTTTTGATCTTATATTTCTTATGCAACATGATAATTGTGGAAATATGTTTAGAGGAATTGCTCTTCTTTAATAGATTAGATTTCTAGCCATATAGGGGAGGGTATGGAAAGAAGGGAAGGAAAAAAAATTTGAAACACAAGATTTTGCAAAGGTGAATGTTAAAATTTATCTATGCATATGTTTTTAAAATAAATAGCTTTAATCAAAAAATTAGCATTTTATTGGCACTTTCTTGTAAATTGATTTATGATTGGATTTTCCTTTTTTTTAATTTTGAGATATATTAGAAATAAGGCCTTTATCAGAACCTGCGGATATAAATTTTTTCCCAGTTTATTGCTTTCCTTCTAATCTTGTCTGCACTGGTTTTGTTTGCACAATTTTTTTTAATTTAATATAATAAAAACCATCTATTTTGCAATCCATAATGTACTCTAGTTCTTCTTGGGCCACAAATTCCTTCCTTCTTCACAGATCTGAGCAATACACTATCCTTTGTTTTTCTAATTTGCTTACAATATCATTTTTATGTCTAAATCATGAGCCTTTCTTTCCTGATTCAACCTTATCTTGGAATAGAGTGTTAAGTGTGGATCAATGCCTAGTTTCTGCCATACCAATTTCCAATTTTCCCAACAATTTTTGTCAAATAGTAAGTTCTTATCCTAGAAGCTCGGGTCTTTGGGTTTATCAAACACTAGATTACTATAGTCATTGACTATTGTGTCTTGTGAACCTAACCTATTCCACCAATTGTCCACTCTATTTTTTAGACAATACCAAAAGATTTTGATGACTACTGCTTTATAATACAGTTTCAGGTCTGATACAGCCAGGCTTCCTTCATTTGCATTTTGTTTCATTAATTCTCTTGAAATTCTTGACCTTTTGTTCTTCCAAATGAACTTTGTTATTATTTTTTTCTAGTTCTGTAAAATAATTCCTTGGGAGTTTGATAGGTATGGCACTAAATAAGTAGATTAATTTAGATAATATCGCCATTTTTATTAAATTAGCTTGCCCTACCCATGAGCACTTTATATTTTTCCAATTCATTAGATCCAACTTTATTTGTGTGGAAAATGTTTTGTAATTGTGTCCATATAGTTCCTAACTTTGGCAGGTAGACTCCCCCAAATTTTTTATTATCTACACTTATTTTAAATGGAATTTTTCTTTGTATCACTTGCTGCTATACTTTGTTGATAACATATAAAAATGCTGATAATTTTGGTGTATTAATTTTGTTTCCTGAAATTTTTCTAAAGTTGTGAATTGTTTCTAGTAGTTTTTTAGTTGATTCTGGAGAATTCTCTAAGTATACCATCATATCATCTGCTAAAAGTGATAAGTTGATTTTCTCATTATCTACTCTAATTCCTTTAATTTCTTTTTCTTCTCTTATTGCTAATTCTACTATTTCTAATGCAATATTGTATGTAATGGTGATAGTCAGCAACCTTGTTTCACCCCTGATCTTACTGGGAATGGTTCTAGTTTGTTCCCATTACATATGATGCTTGCTGCTGGTTTTAAATAGACGCTGCTGATCATTTTAAGGAAAACTCCTTTTATTCCTATATTCTCTAGTATTTTTAATAGGAATGGATATTTGATTTTGTCAAATGCTTTTTCTGCATCTTGCAATAGTCTATCAGTGGACTTCCTTGCCTCAACTCTCTTTCCACTTCAGTCTATCCTCTATACAGTATCCAAAATGATTTTCCTTTAGCAAAGTTATAACAAAGTCATCTCCCTTACTCAATAACCTCCAATTATCTCTAGGATCAAATATAAACATCCTTTATCCATCAAAGGCCTTCATAACCTGCCTTCCACTACCTTTTCAGTGGAAATTTTTTTTCACATGAAAATTTCTTGATTGTTACCTTTGATAGAAATGTAAGTTCCTTTCTTTGAATTTGTATCACCCTCACCCACCACAGTGCCTTACATGTAAGTGTTTAATAAATGTTTGCTGATGAATTTCTTTTTTGTCTCGTGTCCACTGTTTTCCTCAGCTCTCAGAATTTGGTGCCCAAAAATCTCACTTAATTTCTTAGTCCACTGTATATTTCAGATTCTCCTAATAAATTTAACAGATGTCTGTTGGCCAGTGCCAAATGAGGCTTTCCCTCAGAGGCAGGCACGGTTATACTATCAGAGCTTCTTTGCCTGAATTGAAGACTTTAGGTCTTCCGTTTCTCACCAACTTCTCCAAGGTTCAAATTAAGTGCATTGTTTATAAGAACTTCTTTAGGAATATAATCTCTGCAAAGAAGTTCTGTAAATTTCTCATTTCCCTGGGTATACCTAGTTATATAAAGCAACATCCTTTCAGGCCTGGACTCTTTTTGTGGTTCAGGCCATACTTTCAGAAAAAAATTAGAACTTTCACTTTTCCTCTCCACAAAGTCTTTCTTAATTCCCGGATTTGGGATTAGGTTTAGAATACAAGCTCTAAATGAAATAACTATTCCAATTTTCATGAGCACTGACAAGTTTTTTGCTCTTAGAATGGCTATTACATCTTCTCAGGGCTATGAAAATAGCAAATTATCTTTCCATCATTGTAGTTCTTAAACTTCCACCACTGTGCTCATCATCATGGCTAACAGTTCATAATAGGCAGCCAGAATTTTCAAGAGGAGTATTCCTAAGACAGTATGGGTTATATAATTGCTACAAATCTTCCCCTCCAAGACTTTACTGTGTTTTCTGACCAATAAATACATGGTTCCAAGTTATGTGAGCTCACTCTTAAGCAACATATGTGGAAAGGCAAAGGGTTAGAAAAGCTCCTAGAAGTCCTTTTGCTAGAATTCTTAAGATGTTCCCCTTAAGTATTATAGCATTTCTGATGGGATCTTCATATAACATTGAATCTAATTTTTTTTTTCCATTATGCTTATTCTGTCTTTGAATCACAATTCAGACATTATTTTCAGCCATTGTAGAAACTTGGTTAGGATGCTAAGGAAAAGGTATAAATTCTGCAGACTCATCAAATTTTTTTGAGATTCCCCTAACCAAGGTGGAGTATTAGGACTGAGACTAAATCCAGACTTCTATTCATCTCTTTCCAATGTATAGAGATCTTCCTACAATATATGGAGCAAGGAAATTTGGAGTATAAGTGACTGTAAGAAATAACTGAGTACTTCCCCACCTTCAGACTACTGAAAAAATAATTATCAGTCTCAACTTTATGTGAATACTACTGGCAGTACTTTTGAGAAAAGGGCATTGTTTTTTATTTTTAGTAACCTTTTTGGAAATAAATCCAATGTAGATGAAAAGCAACTTTGAGATAGAAATGGCAGTGAGTAGACATTTTTCCTTCTTGTGGTACCACTCCTTCAGAGAAAATTAACAAAAAACCCTCCATGGAGAAATATATTATTCCATTTTAATAAGAAATGGCAATGATAATAAATATCCTAGTAACATTCATGTGAAATTCCACATCGTGTAGTGAAATTTCTATTGATAGAAATGTGGTTGTTATAGTGATGGGGAGTCATTGAGCTATTTTTATTCTTGGTTAAATAAATGCTAGCATACAACTAAAAATATTCACCTGTATTAAAAAAAATCTCTGAAATTATTTCCAATTTGTCCAGCATATATCTTGTTTTAACATAGTTGTTGCAGGTTTTATTCTAAAGTGTGAGTTTTTGTCTATTTTTCTGTGTCCCCAAAACTTAGAGCAATGTAGAGACAGATTTTAAAAAATTCTTGTTGACTGACGTATACATATATATGTATATGTCAGGGAACTAGAATATATATATATATATATATATACACAAACATACAAATATATGTATTCACACATATACATACATAATATACATGTACATATATATAACATATGTATGTATATATGAATATATACACATACCTCAATTCTTACAATCTAGTCTTAATTTACAATAGTCTGAACTGCTCTTTCAGAGTTAAATCCCTTTTATTTTCATTGAATAAGAAAAGATACAATTTATATTAAGTAAATAAGAAATCTTACTTCTATTTCACATTGGGTTAGTAGAACTCACTCATCTCATTAAACTTTGTAAGCATTAGAGCTGAAGTATTTTTGAAGTTCTTTAAAGAAATTAGGCCAAACATAAATTAGCTAAGTTAGCAAGAATGAATGGGTTTTGAAGATTTTGCTCTTCCTTGAATTTCACATCAAGGGTGTGTTTCTGATCTAGCACAATTAAACAGACACTACTTACATGATTGAGTTTTTTTTTATTAAACCTTTTTATTTGTATAACATATGTATGGGTAGTTGCTCAGCATTGATCTTTACAAAGTTTTCCATTACAAATTTTACCCCCAGTCCCCTCCCCTCCTCTAGATGGCAGGAAGTCCACTACATGTTAATAATGTTGAAATACTTGACAAGTTATGCAAGAAAAATCCTATCTACAAGAAAAAAAGAAAATCAGAGAAAGGCAACACAATGCAAGCAAATATCAATAGAGATCATGAAAATGTTATGTTGTGGTCTATATTTCATATCCCTCTCTCTGGGTGTATATGGTTTTCTTCAGTGAACAATTGGAACTGGTTTGAGACAATTCTTTGTTGCAGAGAGCCATGTCCATCAGAATTGATCATCATGTAATATTGTTGTTGCCATGTACAATGATCTCCTGGTTCTGCTCGTTTCACTCAGCATGAGTTCATGCAAGTCTCTCCAGGTCTATCTGAAATCGTCCTGCTGGTCGTTTCTTACAGAGCAATAATATTCCATAACATTCATGTACCATAATTTATTCAGCCACTCTCCAATTGATGGGCATCCCTTCAGTTTCCAGTTCTTAGCCACTACAAAAAGGGCTGCCACAAACATTCTTGCACATGTGGGTCCCTTTCCCTCCTCTAAGATCTCTTTGGGATATAGGCCCAGTAGAAACACTGCTGGGTCAAAAGGTATGCACACTTTGACAACTGTTTGAGCATTGCTCCAAATTGCTCTCCAGAATGGTTGGATCCATTCACAGTTCCACCAACAATGTATTAGTGTCCCAATTTTCCCACATCCCCTCCAACATTCATCA
>JAJPUD010018216.1:0-29186 GCA_023553655.1 Myrmecobius fasciatus | reverse complement strand
TCTATGATTTGCTCTTTCACCCATTCATTCTTTAGGATTAAATTATTTAATTTCCACATAACTTTTGGTCTATTTTCTCCTTGCCTTATATTGCATGTGATTTTTATTGCATCATGATCTGAAAAAGATGCATTTACTATTTCTGCTTTTCTGCATTTCATTTTGAGGTTTTATGCCCTAATACATGGTCAATTTTTGTATAAATTCCATGAACCCCTGAGAAAAAAAGTAGATCTGTCATACCTAACTTTTCTAACATTTTGATTTCCTCCCTAACTTCTTTCTTATTTATTTTGTGGTTTGATTTATCTATTCTGAGAGAGCAAGGTTGAGATCTCCCACTACTATAGTTTTGCTGTCTATTTCTTCTTGCATCTCTCTCTTAACTTCTCCTCTAGGAATTTGGATGCTATACCACTTGGTGCATATATGGTTAGTATTGATATTGCTTCATTATCTATGGTACCCTTTAATAAAATATAGTTTGTTTTCTTATATCTTTTAATTATATTTATCTTTGCTTTTACTTGATCTGAGATCAGGATTGTTATCCCTGCTTTTTTTGTTGTTCACCTGAAGCATGATAGATTCTGCTCCAGCCCTTTACCTTCACTCTGTATGTATCTCTATGTTTTAGATGTGTTCCCTATAAACAACATATTGTAGGATTCTGGCTTTTAATCCAGTCTGCTATGCTCTTCTGTTTTATGAGAGAGTTAATCCCATTCACATTCACAGTTAAAATAACTAATTCTGAAAAAAAAACAAAAAACAAAAAACAAAACTAATTCTGTATTTCTTGCCATCTTATTTACCCAAAGTTATGTTTTTCTCTTTCGTTTTCCCTTTCTTCCTTCCCCCCTCCCCAGTATTTAGCTTTTGATGACCACCTCCCTGAAACAGCCCTCCCATCACCTTTAGAGCCCCTCCCCCTTTTTTACACCTTTCCCCTAATTCTTCTATTTTCCCTTCTATTAGTCTATCCCTTTATTTTCCTTCTTTTTCTCCCACTTCCCTATAAGGAGGGATATACTCTTTTTAGCCCAATCTGATGAGAGTAAGATTTACACAATGCTCATCTCCCTCCCTTCTTTCCCTCAATTATATTAGGTTTTCTTTGCCTCTTCATGAGATTTTACCTTAGTTTTACCTCCTTTTTTTTTACTTTATTTTCCTTATTTTCCCTCTTGTTCCAGTATGATATCCCTTCTACCTCTAGTTTCTTTTTTATATTATCAAAGTAAAATCAAATTACATCCCCATTTTTTTAAGTATACCCATAGTAGAAATATAATTCTCAAGAGTTCTTTCCTTCTTTTCCTTTTTGTGCTTCTCTTGAGTTCTTTGTTTGGAGGTCAGATTTTTTGTTCAGATCCAGTCTTTTCATTAGAAATAGGTGAAATTCACCTATATCATTAAATGACCATCTTCTTCCCTGGAAGATAATGCTCATTCTAGCTGGACAGCTTATTCTTGGCTGTAATCCAAGTTCCTTTGTCTTTTGGAATATCTGGTTCCCGGCCCTTCAATCCTTTAATGTGGAAGCTAACAGATCTTGGGTGATTCTAATTATAGTTCCTTGGTATTTGAATTGTTTCTGTCTAGCTGCTTGCAATATCTTTTCTTTGGTGTGATAGTCCTGAAATTTAGCTATGATATTCCTTGGGGATTTAATTTTGGGGTCTCCTTTAGGAGGTAATCAGTGAATTATTTCAATGGTGATTTTACTTTCTGATTCTAAAACATCAGACCAGTTTTCTTTCATAATTTCCTGGAAGATAGTGTCTAGGTTCTTTTTTTTTATCATGGCTTTCAGAAAGTCCAATAATCCTTAGATTATCTCTGCTTGCTGTATTTTCTAGGTCAGTTGTTTTTCCTAGGAGATATTTCTTATTTTCTTCTATTTATTCATTTTTTTTGTTTTTGTTTGACTGATTCTTGAAGTCTTATTGATTCATTCACTTCCATTTGTTCAATTCTAACTTTTAATGTATTATTTTCTTCAGTTACTTTTTTAAGCTTTTTTGTAATTGGCCAATTGAATTTTTTTGTTCATTGCAGTCTTTTTCCATTTCATCAATTTTCTTTTTCACTGAATTGGTGTCTTTTTCCATTTCACCATTTTTATTTTCTAGTGAATTGGTGATTTTTTCCATTTAACTAATTTTGTTTTCCAGTTTTTCATATCTCTTTTGCAGGGCATTATATCCTTCTTGCAGTGATCTCATTTCATTTCCCCATTTTTCTTCTAACTCTCTTTTGAGATTCTTTATGCAATCTTCCAGGAAAGCCTTCTGAAATGGGGACCAGCTCATGTCTCCCTTTGTGGCTTCCTCTGGAGCTGCTTTGCCTTTAGGAACCTCAGGATCTGAGGTCTGCCCTTCTTCCTCTCCATTAAAGCTGTCTATGGTGAGAAGTTTTTTTTTTAATTTTTTTTTTAAAGCTTGTGTTCTGTTCAAAGCAAAGGAGCGACAGCTGCTTTACTTTGCCCTGAAGCAGTTCTGCTGATTGACTTCCAGTGCTGGGAAATCGGGGCCAGGTCTGGTGTTCTCATTGGTTTACAATCTACCTTTTACAAAAGGCAGATCTTCCAAAACACCTGCCCACAACCAGGGTAGAGTGGCCCAAGAGGCTCACAGAAACTTCCCAGGTGCTTAGAACCTGCCACACTGAGTCTCAGCCGGCTTCCTGCCCTGTCTCCCAGAGCTGCCGTCTGAGCTCGGCAGACTCCCCCTGCCCGTCTGAAACAGACTGTTCTGAAGCTCTTCCAAGGTAACTTCTTCTGGGAATGTGTTATAGTTCAAATATTTGTGGGATCTTTGACTCCAAACCAAGTTCAGAGGCTTAATCTGCTGCTGGTTTGAGAGAAGGTCAGAGGAGGACACAGAGAGTCCTGTCTTCACTCCACCATCTTGGCTCCATCCCCCCTTAGTCCATGTAATTGATTCTAAAGTTCTTAAGAGAGACCTCGAGAGTATTCTTGTATTACACATGAGTGCCTGTCCTGTGTGAATTCTCCATAAAATAGTCTTTTGGTCACAGATACTTCTTAATTATGTGGCCCATGGCAAATCATGCAATCTCTGCCTGCCTCAGTTTCCTTTCCTGAAAAATGAAATAATAATAATACCTACCTCCCAGGATTATTGGAAAAATCAAATGAGTAAGGGAGCTTAAATGCAAATCTTGCCTCTACCTCTCACTACCTGTGTGACTTTAGGCAAGGTACTTCCCATTTCAGAACTTCAATTTTCTTATCTATAAAATAAACATATTGTATTAAACAGCCTCTGAGATCTCTTAGAGCCTTGAATCTGTAATCCTAAAAAAAATTTTAACCATCTCTAAAAATCAGTTAAAAATCAGTCGTCAGTTAAATGAGGCTGTTGAATAATATGGCTTCTGAGCTCACTTCCAACTCTAAATCTACAATCCTAAATTGCTTTCGCCCTTAATAGATTGCTGCTATCATGCATTGTGTTGGCCTCAAAATATAGTGCCACGTCACCAAAACAAGCCCAAAGAGTCATCTTATAAAGCATCAGATTCCAAGGGAAGATACAATTGAATGCTTACAGCCCCAAACATTTAAGGAATGCAGTGGAGATGACAACAGCAGAAAGCTAAAGCAATCTGAGTTTTCTACCTTCATGTCCTTAGTTTTATAGGGACATTGTTTCATCTCCTTACAAAAGCTCTACTAATAGCTACTAAGAACTTTTTGAGATTAAGGGGAATCATTTCCTACACTCAAGGATAGCTCAAGTAGTGTTTGGATCAAACACTGGGATAGGAATCAGGCACTTGATCTAATTTCTGGTTTTATCAGGACTGTCTTCAGGCAAATGACTATTAAATTCAATTTCCTTATGTATAAAATGAGAATAACAATTCTTGTCTACCTATATTTCACATCAAGAAATTATGAGGATGCTGGGGCAGTTAGGTGGTGCAGTGGATAGAACACCAGCCCTGAAGTCAGGAGGATCTGAGTTCAAATCTGGTCTAAGACACTTAACACGTCCTAGCTGTGTGACGCTGGGCAAGTCATTTAACCCCAATTGCCTCACCAAAAAAAAAAAAAAAAAAAGCTAAAAAAAAAAAAAGAAAAAAAATTATGAGGATCCTGTCTGTGAAGCTATTTGAGATGTTTGAGAAGGAAAAAAATGAGTACAAATTGATTTTTCCTAATGTTAAATGTTCCTAAATATTAATGTCATTTCCTTCCCCCTTGCTTTCTACTGGATTGAGGGTTGAACCTAACATTTATGAGAAGTTGGTACTGGATTTTTTTTTTTTTGGATTGGTGAAAAAATGTCGACTCTCAAGGTGCCATGGTGACAATGAACAGATAATTATTTTTATGGAAAACTGTAAGATTACATGTTAATATTTGAAATACTGGGATTGCCACACACTTGCTTTTATCATAAACTTTGAAGATAT
Organism: Myrmecobius fasciatus; assembly: GCA_023553655.1. Classification (NCBI taxonomy): domain Eukaryota; kingdom Metazoa; phylum Chordata; class Mammalia; order Dasyuromorphia; family Myrmecobiidae; genus Myrmecobius; species Myrmecobius fasciatus. Next base: position 24,740 of record JAJPUD010018216.1, on the reverse strand, counting down.
CTCTATCACTGGCAGTTTAATTACTTTATTTTTAGTGATGATTAAAATTTTAGATCCTAAAAATTGTTTCTAGCCAACAATAACACTAGCTCTAAAGTTTTGCATCCCAAGTTGGAATGCTTTGTCTTCCTAGTAACATAACCTAGTAACTAACTGGAATAAGAAATGTTTGTGTATCATTCATTCCTATCTCTTTTCTTTCATTGTTATGCCCTTCCTGGTGGTCCTGTTTTCTTTACACTCTTACTGGTATGCTAACCAACCAGAAAACATTTCTCTTTAGAGATATGCAAGGTCTGACTATAAATTGTCAACCTTTAAAAAAAAAAACTTGCATTTTAGTGCAAGCTAGTCATTTAAAGAGACAGAGTCAGAAAATTTTGAGGGATAACTTATTTATTTGTTTTTGTGAAGTAGGAGCATTTTTATTCATCAATAAGGGGTTATTCTAGCAATAGTGGGTTATAAATTTGTGGTTAACCATTTTTGCCTGAAATTTGGATCTCTGTCATTGGCATTTCTGAAATACTAGAAGTTCAGAACATTATTTTGGTAAATATGCCCCAGGGGGTTCACCCCATGTCCCACTGATTCCTCAGTTCATGTGTTCAGAGAGAGAAGAGGGAAGTAGAAATGTGCATGAGAAGTCCCTCTGGAGCATTATTCCCCTCTTTTTCTAATAAAAGAGTGCCAGGCATTTCAGAAATAGGGAATGACATTTCCAGAGGAAGAATTGATAGATTCTGAATACAGATAAAAGCATACTTTTTTTTTTGGTCATGTTTCAAACATGACTAATGTAGAAATATGTTTTGCATGACTGCATATGTATAACCTACATAAAATTGCTTGCTTTTTTCATTGTGGGGGGGAAGGATAGATTGAATAATAGAGAAAATTTGGAACAAAAAACTAAAAAAAAGTAAGATATTTTTTACATGTAATTGGGGAAAATAAAATATTAAATCATTGGGGAAATAAAGAAATGGGGTTGATGTTCAGGCCTCTCTATGCCCACCTTTACATATATACATTCAAATATAATGGAAAGATACTAAAAAGAAAAAAAAGTTTTCATCCAATCTTTAATACAAATGCATTAGATTTTTTCTAAGTAACTATGCACCATACAACATGGAAAAGGAGAGTTAGAGATTTCTCAATTGTCTTATCTTTTCTTCCTCTTTTGTCATCTAAATTCTATGAAGATATGCAAATAGTTGTGCTGATGAAGATCCTCTCAAATTAATTTCGTCTGTCAAGTTACAGGATCTCAATTAGAAATAAGTGGGTGATGAAAAAGGAGGGTGAGTGGGAAGAATTAACATTAGAAGAAAACCAATTTTGTTTTAATTACTGGCAAATCAATAACACTATGATTTACTCATCTTTTTAAAGGGAGAGCCAGGTTTCATTGGCCCACAGGGAGAACCAGGGTTACCTGGGTTACCTGGAACAAAGGTAAGTAGATTCCAAATTCCTTTGACTTCTATGCAATGCAGCATTCCAGAAAGAGGTGGGCAAAATGATTCACAAGGGACTTGAATATACCAGACAATGTATCTTATCCCTTCCTTCATTATAAAAGCTGCTAAATAGCTCTGTAGTCTAATGGTCAGGTTGGAAGAGTAGAATTTTTAAGCAGAGTCAGGCAGACTAACTTCAGCAGAGAATTATAACTCACCTTAATGCAACTCCTTTAAAGCCAGAAGTTAGAAATAATCCTTTCATCGATTCTATAAGCACCTGGTACCAGAAAGAAACACTTTAAAGAGCAGAAAGCTTCTTTAATATAAAATCTTCAGTGATTTGTCCTATCAGACCATACCCCAAAGTATGCTAAAAGCATAAAAGCCTGTATGCCCACCATTTGAAAAATTATTTTGCTATTTATCAAGTCAAAATGAAGCTCCTTTTTCATCTTCTCAGGCAGAAACAAAATCAACCACATGAGTTTAAAAGATATGGATCTAAAATTTTAGTTTTGCTTGTGCCAGATGCAAGTCCTAGATGAATCAAAGAAGATAATATTGGAACAAACAGCTTTACTTTATTTTTAAACAATTGCTACTTTTTCTTCCATGTGTTGAATTCACTGGAAATAAATGAGAGATGGTTTCAGAGAGTCAAGTTTGTATATTCATAGATTATCCCTGGAAGAAAAGCTCCAAAAGTATGTCTGCATATGGAGCACCCCATTCTCTGGAGAAGGGCAGACAGTTGTCTTCTTATCAGTGGAAGTGATGTGTGGCCTGTCAAAGGTAATCAATTCACTTTTGCATGATAACTAGACCATAGCCAATGTTTGCAAATTGGGGATGTTCTTGTGCAATGGGATCCCTTTTCATACAATAAGTAAGTCCAAGTATATGAAGTACCTGTTTTAACATGGGTAGATTTTAGCAAGTAATCTTTTCATCTCCCTTCCTTTTCATTCCCCAACCACTAAAATTCATGGTTATCATCATCATCCTTCTCTTGGATGATAGCACCCACTCCAGCCAATCAGGTTACATATCAAAGGAGCACAGATTTAGAACCCTATAATTTCTCAGGGGTCATGTAGTACAACCTGTTCATTTTATAGATGAGGAAATTGAGTCCAAAAAGGCAGAAGTGACATTTCCAAAAATATTGTAGCAAATGGCAAAAGAAGAAACTGAACCCACGTCAGTGTTAAAAAAATCTAGAGCCTGAAGAAGCCTTTGAAGCTATCTAGTTTAACTCCCTTACTTTATAAGGGGCTATAAATTATAAATTATTATATAATAATATTATACATAATATATATTAGTATATAATAATTATATAATTATAAGTTATTATATAATTACAAATTTTATAATTATAATTATAATTAGTGCCTTGTTAACCAGCACTGGATCTGGAATCAGTAAGACCTGAATTCAAATCTGATCTCAGATACTTCTTAACTATGTGACCTTGGGCAATCACCTAACTTCTATCTGCCTCACTTTCTCCATTTGTATAGTGAGGATAATGATAGTAACTACTGCCCAGTATGATTATGAGGACATAATTGGTGTAATGTGCTTTGTAAACATTAAAGTGTTACATAAATGCTACTCATTTTGTCATCTTCATTATTTGTGCAGTAACTAAGGCTCAGGGAGGCCAAATGTCTTGCCCAAAGTCACTTAGATCTGTAAGCAACAAAGTCAAGATTTGAATACATGTCTCCTTGCCAACATTCAGTAGTTTGGTTCAGCAAATATTTATTAAATGCTTGCTTCGGTCAAGCTGCTGTGCTTCTTCTTGTTGTTCAGTCATTCAGTCATGTCCAACTCTTTGTGACCCCACCAAAACACAACGATGCTCTCCATAGACTTTTTGGACAAAGGTACTGAGCATTTTGCCATTTCCTTCTCCAGTGGATGAAGGTGAACAGGTTTGTTCAGGATCACCAAGCTACTGCCTGAGGCCAGATTTGAATTCACCTTTATTTGCTGAGTCTCCTAGTTGCCCCAGTTGTTATTCTGGGCCCTTCCAGTTCGTCATTTCTTCTGTTCTCTGCAATGCACCATTATCAGATCAATCTTCCTAAAATACTGGTTTTAGTTTCAGAGAGGGGCAAAGCCAAGATGATAGAGAGAAGCTAGGAAGTTGCCTGAGCTCTTTCTAGTTTCTCTCAGAAACAACATCAAATCCAACCTCTAAAAGAATTCTGGAGTGGCAGAATGCATAAAAAGATGGATTTTCCAGCTCAAGGTAATTTAGAAAAATCTGTCTCACTGAGGTAAAAGAGGAGGGCAACCCAGCAGCATAGGCAGTGTCTGTCTGGATAAGCCAACAGGAGGTTCTTAGTCACAGTATAATTCAAGAACAGAGGCCTCCTTGACTCAGCAGGCCAGCAGCAAAGCAGGCCAGGTGTGAGGCCTCCAGCCTCAGATCAGTAAGCAAACTGCCAGCCCTCTAGAATCCAGGGACAATAGATATTACTAGGTCAGGCCACAGCACAGAAAGTCAGTAAACCGATTCCTTGTCTCAGTGCAAAAAAAAAAAAAAACCAAAAACCTGGAACAATTTTCCCTGCACTCCTGGAGCAGAGCTTAACTTTAAAAAAAAAAAAAAAAAAAAAAAAAAAAAGATTTAAAAAAGAAGAGTCCTGATCATAGAAAGATACTATGGTGATAGGGAAGATCAAAACACAAATTCCGAAGAGGAAATCAGTGTCAAAATGCCTATATGTGAAGCCTTAAAGGGGAATATGAATTGGTCCTAGACCCAAAGATTACATAGGATTTAGCAACTTCTAAAGGATCTGAGGGATGGGAATATGATATTCTGGAAGGCAAAAGAACATAAATTACAATCAAGAACCAACTATGCAGCAAAACTGACAATCTTTCAGGGGGGAAAATGGACATTTAATAAAATAGGGTATTTTCAAACTTTTCTGATGAAAAGACCAGCTCCTTTTAGATCGTAATGGGCCATGGAAAGATAGATTTAAAAATAATTGGAAACCAAATAATCTAATTCTACAGAATGAGTCAATCAAGCAACAAATCATAAAAACAATCAAACATTTCATCAGAGAGAATTACAATAATAGGACAACAGATCAAAATTTATGGGACACAGCCAAAGCAATTCTAAGGAGAAATTTTATGAGAAATGCTTACATGAATAAAATAAAGAAAAAACAGATTGGGCAGGCAATTTAAAAGAATAGATGAACAACAAATTTAAAATCTCTAATTAAAATACCAAATTAGAAATTCTGAAAATCAAAAAAGACATTAGTAAAATTGAAAGTAAGAAAACTATTAAACTAACAAATAAACTAAGAGTTGACTTTATGGTGGAAAAAACCCCAATAAAATAGATAAACCTTTGGTTAATTTGATTAAAAAAGAAAGAAGAAAACCAAATTAAAAGTATCAAAAATGAAAAGGATGAAGTCATCACCAATAAAAAGAAAATTAAAGCAATAGTTATGAGTTATTTTGCCCAATAAATCTCAAAATCTAAGTCAAATGGCTGTATATTTACAAAAACATAAATTGCCCAGATTAACAGAAGAGGAAATAAAATATATAAATAATCCCATTTTAGAAAAAGAAATTGAACAATCTATCAACAAACTCCCTATGAAAAAAAATCTAAATGAATTGGCTAGATGGATTTTAAAGTGAATTCTACCAAACATTTAAAGAACAAATAATTTCAACATTATGTAAACTATTTGGAAAAATAGGTGTTCAATCAAATTCCTTTTGTGACATAAATATAGTACAGATAACCTAAATCAGAAAGAGTCAGAACAGAGAAAAAATTATAGAGCAATTTCTCATAAATATTTATGCAAAAAATAAATAAAACATTAGCAAAGAGATTATAACATCACAAAAATAATACACTGTGACCAGGTGAGATTTATACTAGGAATGCAGGGCTGGTTCAATATTAGGAAAACTATTAACTCATCTCCAGCTTTTGAGATAAAATTTTCTGCAAAAACTGGAAAATAGTATGGCAGAAAATAAGCAAAAACCAGCATCTCAATACTCTATATCAAGATAAAGTCAAAATGAATGCATGATTTAAACATAAAGGGTGATTCATAAACAAATTAGGAAAGCAAGAATAGTTTACATGTCAGATCTATGAAAAAAGAGGATTTATAAGCAAAGAAGAGAGAGAGAACATTATAAAATTCAAAATGGATAATTTTGATTACAATAAATTAAAAAGATTTTACACAAATAAAGCCAATACAACCAAAACTAGAAGGAAAGCAGAAAGCTGGGAAATAATTTTTACAGCCACTGTTTCTGATAGGGCCTCATTTCTCAAATATCAAGAGAACTGAGTCAAATTTATACATATACAAGACATTCTCCAATTGATTAATGGTGAAAGGATATCAACAGACAATTTTCAGAAGAAGAAATTAAAGCTATCTATAGTCACATGAAAAAATGCAAATTAAAACAATTCTGAGGTACCACTCACACCTATCATATTGGCTAATGTGACAGAAAAGGAAAATAATAAATGTTGGAAAAGATGTGGGAAAATTGTGAAGCTACTGTATGGATTTGTGAATTATCCAACCATTCTAAAAATCAATTTGGAACTATGCCTTGTGAGCTATAAAACTGCATTCCCTTTGATCCAGCAATGTCACTACTAGGTCTGTATCTCAAAGAAATCATCAAAAAGGAAAAGGACTTAATATGTGCAAAAATATTTATAGCAGCTCTTTTTGTGGTGGCAAAGAATTGGAAATTAAGAGAATGCCCATCAGTTGTGGAAGGACTGAACAAGTTGTGGTATATGTGGTATATTGTTCTATAAGAAAAGATGAACAGGCAAATTTCAGAAACACGTTGAAAAGACTTTTTTGAACTGATGTTGAGTGAAGTGAGCAGAATAAGGAGAACATTATCATAGCAACAGCAAGACTGTGTGATGATAAACTATGATTGACTTAACTCTTCTCAGAAATACAATGATCCAAGACAATTCCAAAAGACTTATGATGAAAAATGCAATCCACATCCAGAGAAAGAACTATGGAGGCTGAATGCAGATCAGAGCATACTGTTTTCACTTTTTTGGGTCTTTTCCTTTTTCTTCTGTTTCTTCTTTCACAACAAAATTAATGTGGAAATATGTTTATATGATGGTACATGTATAACATATCAGATTGCTTGCTGTCTTGGGAAGGGGACATGGAAGAAAGGGACAGAGAAAAATAATTGAAAATTAAAATCTTATAAAAATTAATGTTGAAAACTTGTAATAGGAAAAAATTAAATACTATTTACTAAAAAAAAATAATACAGCATGCACACCAGAATTTAGTTAAATGCAAAGAGAAGGTACAAAGTTCCATGAGATTTCTAAAGATGGAAAAATTTATTCCAGTTGATAGAATGAAAACACCATAGAAGAAGTTCCTCTAAATTGGGTTTTAAAGAAAGAAAATAGTTTTCAAAAGGTAGAGATTTTTAAGGGGGATATTGATTTCATGCATGGGAGATGGCATGGGCAAACGAACAAATGGGAGAAGGCAAAATAGAAACAAGAATGGAGAGTAATTCAATTTATTTGGCTGGAACACAGGGTACATGAAGAGATATAGTATGAGATTATGTAGGGTAGAGCCAAATATGGAGGACTTTGAATGCTAAGCTGAGAATTTGTTCTCTATCCAGCAGACAGTGGATTGCCACTGAAAGTCATGAAGTACAGGAATAATGTGATCTTGAAATGTGAAAGGGGAAAGTGCTGATAATGGTGAGAATAGTAGATAAGAAGAGTGAGATGTAATTACAGGAGAATTAGGAAGCTATTGCCATATTATAGAATGGAAGTTACAAGGATGTGAACTCCACAGTGAGAACTGAGAGAGTCAGAATGATGTGAGAGACATTGCAGAATGGGATTCAGCAGCGGGTGGGTATGCAGGACTAAGGAAAAAGAATCTTTGTCACTGCTCTGATAAGAAATTTCTATTGACTTTCCCAGTAAGATAAAGTTCCAAATCCTCAGCTTGGCATTTGCAAACCTGTCTCCACTGTCACTTTATATGCCCTGCTCCTCTCCAAAAACCTCCAACCAAGTCGACTTCACAGAACCCCCAAATTGCATCAATCTCTCCTCTAGTGCTTTGCTCATAATATCCCTGTTCCCTCTTCTGCCTGCTTATATAAATCTTAAGCCTTATATAGGGATCAACTTAATTCCTCCTCCTTCCCAGAATTCTTCAGTTTCCACTGGTTCTCTACCTTCTTTAGCATGTGCTATTTATTCTGAGAGTTGGCCTGGCATTGTTGCCTCATATATGCATGTCTAGTCTTCCCTATTTGATTTTAAGTTTCTAGAAGGTAGGTCCCTCTTTTTAAACTTCTTGTGTATTCTCTGTTATCTAGCACAGTACTGACTAAGCACATACATAGTAGGTATTTTTTGTTGTTGTTATTGTTGAGGCAATTGAGGTTAAGTGGCTTGCCCAGGGTCACCCAGCTAAGAAGTGTTAAGTGTCTGAGACTAGATTCGAACTCAGCTCCTCCTGACTTCAGGGCTGGTGCTCTATCCACTGCTTCACCTAGCTGCCCCCCCCCAAGTAGATATTTTTAACATGCCAAATGAATAGAGGTCTTTTCTATTCTAACTAGAGACAGAGTCACAAGCAGTACAGATAATTAAAACATTTTCCAAAGTCCTTAAGGTTTTGTTTTTTGTTGTTGTTGGGAGAGGTAGGAGTGGGGAGTTAAGTCTTGTAAATTCATGTGGCAACATACTAATTAGGAAACTGCTAATTAGGAAGCTCTTTGTTCTGATAAAGCTAGACGATCTGTTCTGCAATTTAGAGAGTAGCCTGTATCTCTACAGATATGTGACTTTTCCAAAGTCACACAGCCAGTATATGTTCTAGATGGGATCTTTCTGATTTCTAGGCTGACTTTCTAATGTTTCTTTAATAATAAAGTGCATGAGAGTTTAAAGCCATCAAATTTCAAATTAGACCTGATGATTTGCTAATGAAAATAATGTTGGAACACAAGCCCATAAGAACTTTTATTCTAGGATATTTTATTCATTTTAGGCATTAGGTGGATAAAAAATAGGACTGGAATTCAGAAAGGCCTAAGTTCAAATCCTGCCTCACTAGCTATGTGACCCAGTCTCTTTACTTTGTCCGTGTCTCAGTTTCTTCCTCTGTAAAATTGGTATAGAACTTACATTATGGGATTGTTATGAGATTTAAATAAGCTAACACATATGAAAAACTGTGTAAAATTTAAAGTACTAGCTATTATTCTTAAATAGTATATGGATTATATTGGGGGATTCAAATCACCATATTCTTTATCACTAAGATTGGAGGGATTTTTTTCCCCATCAGTCATCTGGAATGACTATGTAGTTTTCCTAATTTAGCAAGAAATCCATTTTACTGGTGGGTAGTTGAAAATCAGGTAAGTCCTCCCCTTGTTTTGATGAAAGAATAGTCCTTTGGATTATCTCAGAATGGCTGGGTTGGTGGGAAGAGATGGGACCCAGGAACTATTAGAGTTTCCTTATGTTTGTGGTTATATCCCCCAAAATATATTCCATATCTTTTCTGTATAAGTTTCCTTGGATAAAACATTTTCTATAGACAACTATTAGAATCAAAATTGTAGCTTTTTTTTTTCAAGCAGGTCTATTGCTTGGGTTCTACTCAATTTTCTTTATAAATACCAAACTTTGTTATTTTATAATGATGAATATTGGCATATTGTCACTTATGGATGATGTGATCTATGACAGGGTGAACGTGGAGAGGCCGGATTTCCTGGGAGAGGCGAGCGAGGTGAACCTGGAGCTCCTGGACCAAAGGTTAGTTGTGAAATGTTTGTGGTTCTGAAAACATGTACCACCTGCTTCAGACTAGAAAATCAAAATGAAGCTTAACACATGCTGAAGGGAACTGTCCAAACTCCCAAATAGTTTCTGAAATGTACACACACTAGATATTTTTAAAATGGGATTGATTCTATAATATCACTTTTCAACTTAATCTCTTCTGTTTACTCTCTTATTTTTATTAGCCAAGTCCATGGGATAGGACAAGAAGAGGAGGGAGATGCTATAGAAAAAATTCCCCCTAGATATGTTTAAAACTTTCTGGGAAAAAATATGTCTGCTGATTTTTATTATATGATAGTAATATCTTGAAAATATTAGAGTAACAAAAAAAAATCAGTTAACTTTGATCTTTATTTTTACTAAACTTTCCTGGCAGCTAATGTGGTAATACTTAATTTTAATTGCCCATCCTACTGACATAGGAAATAATTTACTTTTTGAAGAAGAGAAAATTTATGCACACACTATTAAGACTAATGAGAACTATTCATGTAAATCCTTCCCTTGATAGAATAGTCCTCTGAATTATGCTAGAATGGCTAGATTGGTGGGGAAAGATGGGATTGGGGAACCATTAGAGTTTACTTATGTTTGTGGTTATATACCCAACTGAATAAATAAATATATATATATATATATATACATACATATATATGGCAGCTAACATAAAAGGTTATTCACCATTTTGCATTATTTAGAATCACAGCTAATTCCTTTTTCTGTTCTTAATTTCATTTGCCATTTTCTCTTTTCCCTCTCATGCCTTTCTTATAACAGGGGAAACAAGGTGAATCAGGAGTTAGAGGTCCCAAAGGGTCAAAGGTCAGTTACATTTCAGTGCTTTCTACTAATGCTACCCTTCTTGCTCTCCCATTTTTCCCCTTCCTTTTCCCCCCTTCCTCCCTTCTCTCTCTACAAAGAGTCTTATTTTCACACTAACTTTTTCTCACATTACCATTATCATCAGTGCTTCTCCATTATGCCATCTTAATACAATTGAGCTTTATTATTCATATCATTTGCTTTTTCAGGGTGGTTTCTATTTTTCCTTCTAGTTTGTAGGTTCTTGCTAGATTGTTTTCTTTAGGTGAGGTTAAATTTCCCTTTTTTAAAAAAATAAAATCAAATTGAATTAATTGAACAAAAAAAAACACAAAAAAAAAAGCTAGGTGTTTTTCTCCCCAATAGAATAATGGAATCATGCACATCACATGTCTTAAAAAGGTTTCTTCTGTACCTTAAATTTAATTAAGAGTGAGTGCCAGTTTTTTCAGTGAATATTTTGCCAGATGAAAGGTTTCCCCTACAACACAAACACTGTCTTTTGTAAAAATAAATTTAAAAATTCCATGCAAAACCCACTTGATATTCATTGGAACTTGACAGAAAGCAGGAGGTGGTACCTCTCCAAAATTCAGTCATTATGATCACGGTGGTCCTGCTATTAAGTATTATGATGCTACAAAAGATCCTGGAGACCAGGACCACTCAGTTTCAGTTGGTTGAATGACAGTATTATAAATGAAGTCTTTAAGGAAGAAAAAATATAGACTGATTTTTGCGAAAGTATCTGTGAGGAATTTCTGTCACAATGAATCCTAAAAATGTTAATAGAAAGATTGTTGTATTGTAAATAAATAGAAAGAGTATGTGTATATATGTATTATATGTATATGTATATACATATGTATAGGTACATATTATCATTTATATATGTATGGGTTGTCTATATGTATATCTATATATGTACATGTATATATGTGTATATACATGTATATATATACATACATATAAATTATCTTTTATATGTTTAAATGATTAATAACCCCCCAGTGGGTTCATTTCTATTACATGTGATATTCTCTTGTTACTGATTAAATTGTATATGCCAGTTTTACAAGTCAAAATATTGTAAGTTTCAACTAATAACTATTCTTTTCCAAGAATGAATAGTTTATTTCTTGCCTTGTTTTCCCTGTGCAATAGGGTGATCGTGGAGACAAAGGTGACTCTGGAGCTCTGGGACCAAGAGTAAGTGTGCCTGCTATCTTGAATTGCCATCATTAGTGTATAGGTAGACTTTGAAATATCCATTTGAAATGTTGTAACTAATATATATATATATACATGTATGTACAATATGCTCACACACGTGCATGTACATATGTGTTTGTATAGTCTCCATATGCACATATTTATAACAAGATTTAGCATCCATTGTAACTATTGCTGTTACCATTATTGGCCCATCCAACAGGTTAACTCTCTCCTTCATTATCCTAAAGGAAGAGGGTGAAGTAATGAATAAATAGTAATAAACAAACCAAGTCAAGAGAGGAAGATTTTTAAATTCCCTATTTTTCACTTTATTTAGTCTAAATAGCTACCCTATGAGTATCTTTGTAAAATGTTCATTAAATTGTTAATACAGTAATAAAAATAGACATTAGCCTATGAACTTAAATTAAGCCAGGAAATTAAAAGTGATCTAAAAGGGATTAAAAATGGTCAGTCCAACAATTAGTAGATAAAAATGAGAATAGAAGCAGCCTGGTGAAATAGCTGAGCATTGGATTTGGAATTAGGAAGACCTGAATTCAAAAACAGTCTTAGGCACTTACTATGTAAATAGGGGCAAATTAACTTAATCTTTCTAGGTCTCACTTTCTACATTTCTGCAGTAGATTGAAGTCCAAGAATTCTTTTCAGCTTTAAGTCTATCAGCTTATAGAAAATATTTAATAAACAACACTCTCCTTTCAAAAGTTATTTGCTGCAGAAAGATGCTTTATTCTTTTAACACCAAGAGATTAGAAGCAGTCTTTAAAGGGAAGATGACGAAAAAGGAATGACTTTGGTAAATCAAGATAAATCCAGTTGCAAATGCTGACATCTCATTTTAACTTTTATTCTAATAACTATTAAAAACTCTTTGCAAAATAATTTTTTTTTCTTTCTCACCTTTGCTGGTCTATGCCTTCTGTACATATTTCAAGGAAGAGAAAAGTTACTTAACTTCATGAAAGGATAAAATTTGGCAATAAATGTTTTTCTTGAAAGGACAAACACAAAGCTATAAACCATATCTGATTGGGAGGGGGGGGCTCAGAAATGGTGGGGGAAACAATTCAAGAATACAGGCGTGTTCGTGGTATAAACAAGCAAATTCTTTTTTATGTATTCATAGGGTCCTCCTGGGCAAAAGGGAGATCCAGGAGCAACAGAAATCATAGACTACAATGGCAATATTCATGAAGCCTTGCAGGTAGGTCAACATTTTCTTCTACCAAAAAAAGAAACATATTTTGATTCAAAGTCTTTTAGTTTCTTGGCAGTTATAAATATTTATTTCTATAGTCAGTCTTAGAAGGAAAGAATCTTTTCCCATTTCCTAAAACAAATCACTGGATTCCATACCTGAGACCCTGTCCCCATGATTATCACATTTTCTCATCACAGTACTTTTCCTTTCACCTTTAGATATGCTTAGATCTCTTCACTTTTAACTATTTCCTCTTTTAGCAATTGCATAATCTTTGCCCATTCTTCCCCTGTCAAACTCTTTGAAAATATGGGCTCCAATCATTGTTTTTTTCTGCACAACCACCAACTCTCTATGTAACTCTTTTCTTTGTCTTTCATCACTACCATAGCACTGAAATGGTTCCATCAGTTTACCAATCTCTTTCTCAACAAAGCCATAGAGTTTTGTCACTATTTATCTTCCCTGATCTTTCTATGGTATTTTATAGTAAACATTTACTCTTTGATAGTCTTTCTTTTTTGGCTTCTATGACACAATACTTTCTTGATTCTCCTCCTGCCTTGCAAACTAATGCTTTGCCAATTGCTCTACATCTTTCTATCTGTTAAATTTCTATTTTTGAATTTCTATTCTTCCTTCTGTTTCTGGATAGACTAAATAAATATACATATATGTTTTATATGTGTATATATATACATATATATGCACATACATGCTTATACATGTCTCTATATCTATCTCTGTGTGTATATAACACTGTAATAACTCTGTGTATATACACACAGAGATAGATATAGAGACATGTATAAGCATGTATGTACAAATCTAGACATGTATACATATATTATCTTTCCATATTGTTACCCTATTATCTTTTCTATAATATGAACTTGTGTTTATATTTATATATTGTATATGTATATGTTTTACATTAAGTATACATACATACGTTCATACAATACACACACACACATACACACACACACACACACACACACACACACCTTACCTGTGATTTCATCAGTACAGGTAATTTGTAAGAAAATTCTTTTATTAGTGTAGATCAGCATTTACTCTTACATTTATAGTCTTAAAAATTAAATGATTTGCTCAAGGATGTGACATCAGAGGCAGAACTTGAACTTTAGTCTTGATCACTCTGGGGGCAACTATCTACTAGTGACTCTTACTTGTAGATAGGCAAACAGATAAAATATTCATGTTCAAAATATATACATATTGAAAAAGAGACTAAAGAAGAAAGGAGGAGAGGAAAACTATATGGGACATGAAATTTCTTTGGGACAGGGAGCTCCTGGGTAAGAAAAATTCTTCCACCAATATTCTTCTCTGAACATCTCTGAAAGTCTCAGACATTTGCTTAGAACACTGATTTTTATCTAGGATTAGTTAGCCAATATGTGTAAAGAGGAGGGACTTTGAAGCTGGTTCTCTTTCCAGTTTGTTACCATGCCTCATAAAGAGAATAATATGTGACATTAAATTATACATACACCCATACACACATATATATATATATACATGCATGCATGTATACATATATGATTGGGACAATAGTGTAAAGAAGGACCTAAACTTCAGAGAGTATATCCATTTTCCAAGCATCAGTTTTCTCTTACCTTGACACTTGTCTCTTCTCCAATCACATTTTTCCAGTTGCCTATAGAACTTTTTCCACTCAGCTGTTCTACTCTCACCTCAAATTCAAAACATATTAACACTGAAATCATTAACACCATTCTCCCCTAATTAAAAACCCAGGCCTCCTTTTCTACCCTTTCTATTATAGTCTCTGACATAAAAACTTTGGACTCATCTTTGATTCTTCTCTAGCCTACATCCCTCATTTGTGATTCATCAATAGATCTTTTAATTTCTTTCTTCAAAGAGTTTTTTGAAGTTCCTTCTTATTTTCCAGTTCAAACTGATCACTTCTGGTATATTACTGTCAAAATCAGTTGCTCTTCTTGCTTCCACTTTCTTCTTTTTTTACATTTCTTTCTACCCAATTAATCTTTCTTAAATAAGACTTTGAAAATTTTCCTACTTAAGTCTTTTACTGTATTTTACTCTTACCTACTGCCTTATGCACACACTTTCCTATCTGGTCTTCCACGATTTTTGCCAGATCTCTCCAGAAATCTTAGCTAGTGCATCCATTTCTCCCTTCTTTCCAGCATAACCCCTACTTACAAGTCAGATCATTCTCCTCTCTGACTCCCAAATACTGTGTCAGTTTCCGCCACTTATGTGTAGTTGCTTCTTTTCTTCATTCTTCTTCCCTTTCACCTTATCCATCCTTCAAAGCTAAGGTAAAGTTTTGTCTTCTTTGAGGCCTTTACCTATTCTAGCCTTCCATTCCTTCTCTGCCTTTAGTCACACCATATTATTTAACACTTAATTCTTCCCTAACTGTTGAATGTATATTAGTTGGTTCATCTCAGTTAAATTGTGTCTCTCTTCTCCACAGAATAGTCCTAAACCTATACAAAGGTTTCAGAATTCTTACAGCTCTAGCAATGGCCTTCTTTGCTTGAAGCTTGCCTCGTTTTTGTCTTCCCTTACTATTTTATTCCTTTCTACATTAGTTTATAAGCACATAATTTTATTAATATTATTAAGGTAAGAATAAGACCTAGAAGAACTTTATTGCTCATGTAGGCAAGTTTAACTTTAAAAATGCTTATTGAATGTAGGCCTTGCAGAAATATCTCTTTCTTAGTTCAACCTCTTTTTTTTTTTTGCTTTAAAAAAAATTTTGTTTTTTTCTTTGTTCCATATCTGAAAAACAGAAAGGAAAACATGATTAAGATTTGGGAAAGTGTTGTTTCAGTATGTTAGCATGGTGCCTACACAATCTATAATTCAATTTAGCATTCCCAAAAGCAAGAAGATTAGAAACATAAGCATGTTATCAAGCTCCAGTTAACTAATTTGATTTCCCTCATAAATGTTTATCTGTGTATTTACAGTATGTTTGTACTGTAAAATTACCATATTTATTAATTATTGATTGAATTTCCAATTATGTGTGTGTTTATAAAGTAAGATAGGTGCCTTATGTGAGGTAAGAGCAAGATATCCCTGGATTGGGATTTAGATGTAGATGCAGATTTAGTTATGCCAGCAATTAGCCAGTAATTTGACTTTGAGCAGGGCACTTAACCCTTTTCTGCTTCAGTTCAGTTCTGGTTCAATGTCAAATGATGGGGTAAATCATTCTTACCTTCCATAGTTCCAAAATTTATTAATTCTTTTCATTGAGGTCTGAAATAATCTACACTCTTACCTCAGGGCTGGTATTAGATAGATATCTATAGCCCAGAGAAGTTATGTGTTTTACTAGGAGGCACATAGAAAACATGTTTCAAAATCCAGATTTGACCTTAGTTCTTTCTGACTCCAAGGCTAGTTTTCCACCCACCATGCTACACTGTCTCATGTGTACTTCTAGTCAACAAATAAAATCCATGCAGAATTCAATCTGATTGCTAAAGTGATCATATACATATATGAATACATACATACATACACATGCATGCACACACACTACAGAACATACAAGATAAATACAGACTAGATGGAAGGTAACCTTAGAAGGGATGGCCTTCAGAGGCTAGCTAGCATTCAGAGGACCAGAAAATGTACCCTAGAGGAGATGGAGCTTGAGCTGAATTTTAAAGAGGCTAAGATTCTAAAAGTTGGAGGTTGAAAATCAGAGCATTCCAAGTATGTGGACTAATCTAGGTACAAGTCTTGTATATGGGTAACAGCAAGTTGGCCAGTACATGTCTAGATCATATAGTATGCATAAAGGAGTATAAGGAGATTTGAAAAGTTGGGTTGAAGCTAGGTGCTTATTGATTGATTGAAGAATGAAGGAATATAATTTGATTTGGCATTAATAAGAATGGTGGTAATTTTGGAAATAGAAAATTCAGCTGAGTGAGGAGATTGAAAGTCAAATTACGCAGTGTTTAGAAAAGAGCCAGAGAAATGGAGATGCTAGATTTTGCTAATTTTTTCAAGTAGTTCAGCTGAAAAAGAGAGGAAAGATACACTCTGGTATTTGGCAGGTGTGGTGGGATTTAAAAGTATTTTGCTTTGGGTTCTTTTAGTATGGAAGAGATTTGATTGTGTTTCTATTCATCTAGTGAAAATTAGAGGGTATAGGATGATGTTGACAGCAATCTACTGGAGGAGACAGAAATGGTGTGATCAAGGTACATGTCAAAGGATTAGCTTTGGCTTCTCTGCACATACTCAAAAACTGGAGTGAAGACAGAAATATTGGGGAATAATATCAAATGAATGTGAGCCACTTAAAGTAATAAAGAGAATGTATTTATGTCATGGGGAATAGCTTGTGCCAATTCAGAGATAAAAAATTAAATATTAATTTTAGGAAGTATTAACATTTGAGGTTGGCTAAAACATAATGCCCTCTTAACAGAACATTTCAAGTCAGACCCAAATTTGAATCCTGCTTCAGACATTCCCTAGTTGTATGATCTTGGACATGTTATTTTATGTCTCTGTGCCTCAACTTCCTATTTGTAAAAGAGGAATAATAATACATAAACAGTGGCTGTGAAGATCAGATAAGTTCATATGTACAACACTGGACAAACGTTAAGGCACTATATAAATGCCAACTATTATTAAATGATGTACAAGATAGGTATATTTATAAGTTACCACATTGATAATTTCAAACCAAATGATTATACATAATTTCATTCCAAAACCCATACTCCATAAAACAATTAGCAATAAAAAACCCTTTGCTTCTTAACTTAAACTTTAATATTTCTCATAAATTCTACCTCTTCTCCAGGTGTAAGACAGAATCAGTGATAGGTAATTTCAATCAGGCATCATTATAGAGCACAAAATAGCCTTTAATTCTAATTCCACTTCATGTGGAAGTTCTTGGGGAATAAATTACAAAACATCTTGGCTGGCTCAAGTTAATTTATATTTGCTGTAGTTCATGCTTCCCATTTCATTTCATGTCTCACTGGAGAAAACTTATTCTATTACTACTAAAAGCCATGGTTTTCAAATTACTACCAGAGTTCAAGAGAGAATCCTGCTGGGTTTATGTATCTTCAATTTTATAGGACTAGTTACACAATGTGTATTTAGTTGCAAATGTTAGAATATCACTATATGGTGCATGTGGGCACTTCCAGGTGACTATAAAAACAGCAGATCTGTGAAGTTGGTTTCATTTGTCCTTTAAGTTAGCAGGATGAACAGTAAATTGTCCTGCTTAAGTTTCAAGACTATGTAAGACTATGTGAACTTAACTTCATTGGAGTTTTAAAGGCAGTCTATTAGCTACTTTAGTTATTAGCTTGTACAAACTTCATTTTCAGATCAAGTATATTGTTCATTATGCAACTCATAAGATTGTTCAAAAAAACAAAAATAATCTTGTTTAGGTAGAAAAGTGATTCATATGTGTTATATGTTCATCTTCTTGGTTTTATTTAAATATTATTAAAGGCAGAAGGACTAGATTATCTCTCCAGTATCCTCACCATCCTCTAGTTTTAATTCCATGTTTTCTGATTTAAAATTAACATTTTAAAGGATTCTCACAGGGAAGCTTTTTTTTTCTTTCCGGTTTTCTAATTATAGTAATGTAATAGACAAAAAAAACCCTAGTCATTTATAATATAGAAACTAAGAATTTAATCCTTGGTGCCTACAAAACCAGTCCAAAAAAGGATAGCTTCTTCCTAGGTAGCCTCCAGAATCATTAGCTGTATCCATTCCCATATTTGTTGGATATTATGTTTGTGTGTTGTTTTTTTAGTTGAGCTCTTAATTATTGTCATTTTCTATGATTAAGTCTAAAATGAACACTTTCATTATAGAGATAGTATCACTGGAAGACTTGTTAGAGCTGTTTAAGTATTGTATTGATGAATTGAGATTTCATCAGTGCTTTTACTCCTTCCAGCAATGTGGATTGCAATTTATTCAGTGCTTTCTCAACCTGTTTAACTCTTGTCTTCCAGAAATTGTCCACAGAAGGAGTCTTTTCAATGGCCCAATGGGTTTATTCTGAATCTCTTGTTACTGTCTAGATACTAAGGAAGTATATGGGCTACCACTCCCTCTCAGTATATGACTTACCTATCTCCTGTGCCACATATGGTTTACTTGGACTGTATTTATAATTTCATTTTATTCCTATATAATGCACATGAGGCCTATTCTGCAGGTTATTCAAGATATCCCAAAAATCTAAGTATAATTTCAAGTATTAAAAGTATAGAAAGACTTTTCATTCACCCTGTATTATTTCTTTTTCTTTTTGGTTTTTTCCCCTGAAGCAATTGGGGTTAAATGACTTGACCAGGGTTACACACCTAGGAAGAATTAAATGTTGGAGGCCAGATTTGAACTCAGGTCTTCCCGATTTCAGGGCTGGTGCTCTATCCACTGCACCACCCAGCTGCCATGAATTATTTATTTTCTTTTTTCTTTCTTTTTTTTTTCTTTTTTCTTTTTTTCTTTTCTTTTCTTTTTTTTAGGGGAGATATTTTGATAGGGTCTGTGTATCAGATGGAAGATCTGATGGCAAGAATTCCTATTCCTTTTTCTCTCTAAACATTGTGTACTTTGCTGATTTTCACATTTAAGAATTTCCTTGATTTTTATTTTTATTTGTTCTTTAATGGGAAAGAGAATTTCTGTATGAATTAGTATACACAAGATAATTCTAAAAGTTTTGGTACACTGGCTAAGAAACAGAGTAGTTGATCAGTGGATTAAGTTAGGTTCACAGAACAAAATAGTCAATGACTATAGCAATCTAGTGTTTGACAAACCCCAAGACTCCAGCTTTTGGGATAAGAACTCACTATTTGACAAAAACTGCTGGGCAAATTGGAAACTAATATGGCAGAAACTAGGCATTGAACCACACCTAACAACGCATACCAAGATAAGGTCGAAATGGATTCATGATCTAGACATAAAGGATGATATTATAAACAATTTAGAAGAACATAGGATAGTTTACCTCCCAGATCTGTGGAGGAGGAAGTAATTTGTGACCAAAGAAGAACTAGAGAACATTATTCATCACAAAATAGATAATTTTTATTACATTAAGATAAGTTTTTATACAAACAGAAGTTAATCAAACAAGATTATTAGGGAGCAATAAACTGGGAAAACATTTTTACATCCAAAGGTTCTGATAAAGGCCTCATTTCTAAAATATATAAGAATTCAAGCCATTATCCAATTGATAAATGGTCAAAGGATCTGAACAGACAATTTTCAGATGAAGAAATTGAAACTATTTCTAGTCACATGAAAAGGTGCTCCAAACCACTATTGATCAGAGAAATACAAATTAAGACAACTCTGAGATACCACTATACACCTGTCAGATTGGCTAAGATGACAAGAAAAGATAATGATGAATGTTGGAGAGGATGTAGGAAAACTGGGACACTGATACATTGTTGGTGGAACTGTGAATGGATTCAGCCATTCTGGAGAGCAATTTGGAACTATGCTTTAAAAGTTATCAAACTGTGCATACCCTTTGATCCAGCAGTGTTTCTACTGGGCCTATATCCCAGAGGGATCTTAAAGGAGGGAAAGGGACCCACATGAGCAAAAGTGTTTGTGGCAGCCCTTTTTATAGTGACAAGAAACTGGAAACTGAATGGATGCCCATCAATTGGAGAATGGCTGAATAAATAATGGAAATGAGTGTTATGGAATATTATTGTTCTGTAAGAAACGACCAGCAGGATGATTTCAGAGAGGCCCGGAGATACTTGCCTGAACTGATGCTGAGTGAAATCAGCAGAACCAGGAGATCATTATACACGGCAACAAGACTATACGATGATCAATTCTGATGGGCATGGCTCTCTTCAACAATGAAATGCTTCAAACCAGTTCCAATTGTTCAGTGATGAAGAAAGCCATATACACCCAGAGAGAGGCCTGTGGGAACTGAGTATGGACTGCAACATAACATTTTCACGTTTTCTGTTGACGTTTGCTTGCATTATGTTTTCCTTCTCAGGTTTTTTTTTCTTTCTAGATCCGATTTTTCTTGTTCAGCAAGATAACTGTATAAATATGTATACATATATTGTATTTGTTATATATTTTAACATATTTAACATGTATTGGACTACCTGCCATCTAGGGGAGAGAGTGGGGAGGAGGAGGAAAAAATTTGGAACAGAAAGTTTTGCAAGGGTCAATGTTGAAATTACCCATGCGTATGCTTTGTAAATAAAAAACTTTAATTTAAAAAAAAGAAAGAAAAAAAGTTTTGGTAGTTTTTAAACTATTAAAACATAAAACTGTACAGAGCAGGAGAAAAGGAGTAAAAGGAAAAGATAGGAATAGCATTAGGCTGTGAACAGCTTTTAATGCCAAATGACATTGTATTTGATTCTAGAGGTTCAATGTCTGGATGACATTAAAATTTATTGAATTTGGGGGAGGGGCATGAATTGATCAGACCTATATTTGAGGAAAATCACTAGTAGTCATAAGGAAGAGGATTCGTGTAAGAGAAACGAAGTAGGGAGACCAAGTTGGGGGTGAAAGGGCTATTGCAATAGTTCAAGATGAGAGGTGATAAGAGCCTTAACTGAGACGATGACTGCATCATAAAGTGCATATGTGAGAAATGTTATAAGGGAAAGAAAGACTTGGTAACATAATTGTATTTTTGTGAACAAGAATAAGGAATTGAAGATGACACCAAGTTTTTGCAAGCATAAGTGATTGTGAGAGTGATGTTTTCAACAGTAATAAGGAAATTAGGAAAAGTGAAGGAATTTTGCAGAAAGATGATACCAGAGGGTTGTTTTAGAGATGATGAATTTGAGACATCTACTCATCTAATTTGAAATGTCTAATTGGCAGTTGGTGATACAGGACATACTCATCTTTCTCTACATTCTCAGAAGAGTTCATTGTTAAACAAATGTAGTAGTGTATTTCAGTATGCCACATTGGTAACTGTTTTTTTTTTATGCTTTTTTTTTTTTTAACAGAGGATTACCACCTTAACTGTCACGGTAATTATTATTGCATGCTATCCTCCATTCAATAATTTTTTCTCTTTGATGTAGTTACATGTTGGTCATAATGGCACTCCTTTTTGCATCCTCATTTCCTGATTTTTATTTCTGTGTTTCCTTACAGTAATAAACTCCTATGTCATTCTAGTCCTTGTTGAATTAGACTAAATTCTGTCTCATGGCAGGAAAAAGTCTTTGTCACTTGTACCTTTTAAAAGCAAACATGGTTTAAAATATGGAAATTATCTGATGAGATAAAGTTGGTGGAAACTAAGATCACACCTATGGCCTTAAATGTTCATAAAATCTTTGTTAGGAGGAGGTTATATCCAGAAAAGTAAATATTTATAGGCTAAGTGTCCTAAAAGAAGGACCTAGAAGCAAACCTCCATTATCAAAGAATTTCCAGGGGGCAGTTAGGTGGCACAGTGGATAGAGCACTAGCCCTGAAGTCAGGAGGACCTGAGTTCAAATCTGGTCTCAGACACTTAACACATCCTAGCTGTGTGACCCTCGGCAAGTCACTTAACCCCAATTGCCTCAGCAAAAAGAAAGGAAAAAAAAAGAAGAAGAAGAATTTCCATTGCTATTTTGACCTAGATATTTGTGTTTAACATTAACATGAAATAATCGACTTCTCTTAACTTAGTGATCTGTTAATGACCTGTAGATTATTGCAAGGCATAAATCAGTTTTTATTACAATCATTGCTTTTGTGTGTAATGTTTATGCCCTAGCTGTTTTTTAGAGTTTCTTTGATACCTAATCCTGCTCTTATTTTTAACATTTTTTTTCTTGATTTAGGGACCCCCAGGACCTCCTGGACCACAAGGATTTCAGGGCCCAAAGGTTGTCTTTTATTTTACTTGTATCCATTAGCAGTATGTACATGTATCTATCTACAATCCCCAAAGTAGACAGAAGGATCCTTGAAGGGCAGCAATAGTTTTGGTAAGGAAAACAACTCCGGAGGAATGAGAAAGATATTAAAGAAGAAGCTTGGTGAGGAACTATAAGAAGTAAAGAAAAGAGTTTCACTGAAAGTAAAGTAATAGCTTTATTTGAGGGATATTGTTTTGAGAGAAGATTGAACAAGAAGGAAGTATTGGTAAAAATGTAAGACTGATAAGCCAAAGTATGAAATAAGAAAAAAGATTTTATAAAAGAATTAAGCAGTATTAAATTTACTCTGATAAGAGAGTCCATGTCTACTTTTCTTCAGTTTTCTCATCCCCTCAAACTAAGAAGTATTAGTGTGTGTGTGTGTGTATGTGTATATGTATAATATATAATTATATTATAATTAATATATGATAATATCATGTATAAAATAAGATTCCACATTTGTATTATTTATTTTAAAAAACATATATTGCCATATGTATGTATATATCAGATTTTTAAAATTACCCATAAATATTATGTACATCACTTTGTACTTAAGGTCGATAGTAACTTTCTCTTGGTTGGGGAAATAACAAGAAAGGGGAGAACTAATTGCCACATTAATTCTTCCCCAAAACCAATGTTAAGGTATCCTCTACCTTGTGAAGCTTAATCAGTGAACTAAGGTATGAATTTGTTTAAAGTTTCACTCTAATTATGGATATGCAAGATTCTGGATGTGTCTCTTAAATTGACATTAAATTGATCTTGCTTATTCAAACAACTTCTAAAATATAGTATTTAAAAGCTTTGTAACTTGCTAGACTCTCCCATCATCAAGAGCATGACGCCATCTCTGTGTGTTTAAAAGTAGATTTGCCATATGATTCAGTATATGGCAAGGATTGTTGTGATGGTGGTAGACAGAAAATATAAAGCTGAGCACTTTACATTCAAAAAGATTTCATATATTGCATTGGAAGTAATGAAACAATTTGATCATGCTTACTAACCACTTCCAGTTTGGAATTCAACTAAATTGCAATCAATTGTAGACTCATTCAGTATTTTGTTTCTTGGCAAAACAGTACTCTCTGAATGCTTGAACATCAAATTACAATATTTCAGTGAATTAAGGGTCAATAAATTCATATCTGTGGCTTACATGTCCCTGTAAACATATGGGGTTAAACATTTAAAAGAGTAAATGCTTAGAAAAACAATCATTATACATCCCACAGTGACAGCATTGAGTACCATTTAGGCAGTGAGCAGAACTAGGACCTAGCCAGTTCACTTTTCCAATATTTGATGCCATTTGTGTTCAACTATATTTTGCTACAGAAAACTCCATATGGATTTCATATATTCAGTTTCATACCTTGCAAAATTAGCTCTGAAAAGGTTCAAAATTATGTTACAGTCCCCCAAACTCACAAGTTTTGTTTTGTTTTACAACCAATAAGAACAACTTTAGTCATTTCATGTTGTAGTTTCTTACTCCATCACACCAAATATTTTTACGAAATGAAAATTTGAACCCACTTCCTTGGAAAATGGTCTGTTTGGCAGATCAATCAAGTTCTAAAAAATTTGCTTGTGGACAGTTATGGATAATTGTCAGAGAATTCAGTCCATAGAATTTTATAGATAATATCTTAGATATAGATTGAAATTTATACAGCACATCAAATATCTCCCCTAAAATATAAGTATGTATAGCCTATGAAATTGTTTTTCACATAAACAATTATAATAAATATTATCATCATAATAAATATAATATACAAAAATATATCTTTCAAGAAATCTGCTGCTTACCTTTTCAAATGAAACATGGAGACATGTCTATAAATTAAATAAACCTTGGTCTGGTGTCTGTGGCACAGGTTAATATTTTTTAATAACTTCAATTAAAACATGTAAATCCTATAACTTATAGCATAAAGTAAATCAAAAATTTTCATCATAATGTGAACTGTAAAAACTAGCTCCTTCCTAGCATGATGGAACATATTAAATTTTTCTTCAAGAAATTTTATAATCAGATAATCTTTGATTTATTGTATCCTCTAAAAATCATAACCCTTAAATCAGAGCAT
>JAJPUD010018215.1:12656-29194 GCA_023553655.1 Myrmecobius fasciatus | reverse complement strand
TTTTGGCTCACAGGCCGATGCGAGATCTCAGGCACCCTTAGCTCGAGGCCCGCGGGTCGGGTCAGTTTTGGTTTTCCCTGAACAAAGAAAAGTATCTACCACTGTGATTGCATATGTCATTAGTCTTCTGTATAATGGCCACAATAGCAATTGCTTGTAGTCCTATTCTTTTACTTCAGGCTCAGAATAATATTTTTATTCAAATTGCATCAACCTAACTCTGCCCCATGTATGCACAGTATGTATTCCCAGACTTCAATAGAGATTTCCCAGAAATGTGTCAATATTGCATAGCTTTACATTAGGCTTCAAAAAAATTAATAGTTTTATTTTCATTGTGAATACAAATATCACAATCATTAATACATAACAGCTGTTGTTTGATATATTTTGGCACCCCAGTGTGGGGGCTCTAAAAAGCACACTACACATATCTATACAGATATATCTATGTCCATATGTCTTTATTTCTTTTGTATAATATATGTGTGTATAGTGGTATAGATATAAATATGTCAATGTTGATGTTGGTACAGATGTAGATAGAAGTAAATATAAATATAGATATTTATCAAGGAAACCTTCCATGAATCACATAGGCAGGTACATATGAGTTGATGAAATCACAGTTTTACTTGTATATCTGAGTTTAATAAGCATATAACTATGTGTGGAATATTGTGCTGGACTTGGTAATGGTAGAGACTGGATGTGGTACTTCATTGGTACAGGGAACTACTACATAAGGAAATATCCTCTATCATTGTAAAAACAACTTTACAGCTCATTGATATAGAAAATTCCCTAGAGGTCTCATACCTTTAATGTTTTGCCTAGAGTTGCAATAACACATATTTATGCCAGAAGTGAATCTTAAATTTAAATTTTCCTTGCTTTATTCTTTTTCCATTATTCTCTAACTTTATTGTGGTGACACCAAAACAAATAAGCACCATTTAATAAATGGCATCATTAAAATAGCTATCTAGTAGGAAGATCTTTCACAGAGTTTATAAAACACTTTGATCTCTCTAGCAAACTAATTCCTAATTATAATTTTGTTTTATGTGAAAATGCATTCCATGGCATGAGAGTAAATCTTATAGCTAGGGGGCTCTAGCTAACTATATGCAAGCTAATTTACATATATGTGTGTGTGTGTAAAAGGCAGCATGCCTTACTCTACAAGGTCCAGGAAGGATTTCTCTTTCATCTCTTATGGGTCATGTACTAGTTATTTATGGATTGTGTTCAGAGGTTAGATATTTTTAATTTGTGATTATCAAGTTATTCACTTGCTCTTATTTTTTCCTGCCAAACTCTGAGAAAGATTAGTTTGCATTTACTACTTCTGTTTCCTCAAAACTTACCCATTTCTCAAAGACTTGAAATGTGGCTTGTCATTACTATTACATTGAAACAACCCTCTTTAGAGTCAGTAATAAATTATTGTATCATTAAATTTAATAGTCGTATTCCCCCAGCCTTAATCTCCTTGGCCTTTCTCTGACATTTGATTCTCTGATTCATTTTCCGGGAAAACCTTAATTCTTTTAATTTTCATGACACAGTTTTCTCAGTTTTCCTTTTACACTTCTTCCCCCTTCTTGTTTCTTTTGCTAGTTCTTAACCCTCTTCCAATCATTTAGGTATAGGTTATATACTAGGCTTTGACCTAAATTCTCTTCTTTTTATATTTTTCCCCATCATCCATTCTCATGCATTCACCCTCATGCAGAAAACAACCAGATTTTTATCTTAAAGCCCAAAATTACTTTTTTAAAAGAACTTCCCTATTTTTTCTCTACAGAGAAACCCAATATTACTCTAGAATGTTTTTTATTCTCCCTATTACTTTTTATTTTCTACTAAAAAGAAACCCAACTTACTATTCACTTTTATCTAAATATAGATGATAATATATATAGATAAATGATTGATAAATACATAGATCTATAGATACGAAGTGAGTATATAAATAAGCAGAACAATTCTTTAGCACTTATGTGAAACCAGGCAATGTGCTAAACCCATGGAATACAAATGCAAAGTAAATAAGTGTAAAGAAATTATATTCAAATAGGGTAAAAGACATTAAAAGCAAATTGAAAAGAGCACATGATAGGGAAAAGGTGGTAGACTGGGGGGAAAAAAAGTAGTCTGGACAATCATTACCTGAGGTATATTTGAAATAAACACGGTCAGTAGGATAGTTTGAGTGTGTCCTTAAATTTGAGTCATAGGATAGAATTGACTAGTGGTAAAGAAAATCATTGGGGAGAATATGAAGATTATTGTGGTATGTCTAAAGAAATGGTCTAGGGAATCATGGTTTGAATCAGGATGAGCCTTTTCCTTTTTAACATTTTCTCACCACTCCTAAGCCTACTGAAGTAGTTCAATTCATCATTTTTCCTCATGAAGAGAGCTATAATAGTCTTTTAATTTTTCTCTCTTCCTGCATTCATACCTTCTCTAATCCTATTTCTATATTGCTATAAATATCCTAAAGCACTATTATGATTGTGACATGGAGAAGATTTCATCAGGAAACACAATGAAGTAAAGAAATATTCATAGAAGCATATATATATATATATATATAAGTAAAGGAGAAAATATAGACAGAAGATAATTACTTTTATGAATATCTCTTTGATTCTTCTCTGGACTAATGGATAAAAATTATCTCAAGCTTACCCCAGTGTGAAAGACAGTTTCTGAACAAGATATCTATCAAGCAAGATTAAATCAGTGAGAGAACCTGAGAAATGCGAGAGATAATGACTGTTACCCAAATTAAAATCAGAGACTCTCAAGATTAAAATCAAAAAAGAATTTATTATGATCTCATGAGAAATGGCAACCCCCAACAGATATAATGTCAGTAGAGGAGTGCAAAGTGTAAATTACAAACACATGATTATATAGATTCTAACCAGAAACCCCTATCCCCCCACTTTTGACTTTTTCTTCCATTGACTGGGGAGTTCTAATTTACCCAGACCCCAAAAACAAAGAAAATAGTCAATAACACATTCTTTACTGTATTGAGTACTTAAATGCCAATGAAAAGTTGGGAGGTAGAATAGGAAGGAAATATTTATCTAACATAATTGGACACCTGAAGCTTTTAGCTATAGCTCAACTTGCTATTGCAAAGTCTCAAGTCACAATTAGGGCATGTCTAGGCCACATTCATATAAAGATCTTCTCTCAGTATTTCCTACTCAAAAATAATGTCTATCTTTCTAGTCCAGACAAAACCCACTGACAAATCCCAATTCTTTCTGGACTATATCCTGTTGGAATAGTTTGTTTTATTGAAAATAAACCCCAAAATATGGGTAATATAACTCTTACTACCCATCATTTCATGACTAATAATATGTGGAGTTGGATAATTGTTCTTCCTATTCTTCCAATTAACTTGCAAATTTTGTGAAGCGTAAGTGTATGTTATATTCATATTTATATCATAGAAACATGTTTTGAACATAATCTCTACTTAATAGATATTTTTTATTTGAATCAAATTGTACCCTATGAGGTAGGTAATTAAATTCTTATTATTCTAATTTTATAGACCAGGAAACTGAAACAAATGGAGATTATACAAATGACACATAGTCATCCAGCTTGGAAGTGAAAAATAGAAGATTTTACTTAAGAATTTCTGATTTCAACTAAAGTTACTCCCCCCATCACCATACTACATGGACAGAAAACTAGAATTCACTTTGTAGTATCTTCCAGTTAGGTACTCAACACTAATTTTCTAATATTTTGTTTTCTTTGTATCTCTATATTATTTACGAATTTAGGTACTCTTTGTTTAAAAAGAAAAATTATACTTTAATTGCATCTTGGTTATGAAGAGGATTTTCAAGAGGGAGAGGTCAGTGAGGACTTGGGCAGTGAAAAGAAACTCAAAGGACATAGCAGTTTGATGTACAAAATTAGGGAATAACATCAATTTGGGAATCAATTCAGCCTTGGTCAGATCTTTTGGTCCTAGAATCAAAATAGTATCAGAATTGTCAAGAAAAATTTTACCTGCTAAGTTTGCAAATTGGAGTATAAGTATACATTAGAGTATATAGGAGTATCCTTACATGTTACCTGGCAATCTGATTTTCTTAGGGTTATATAATCGAGGACTACAAAATAGAAATATAATCCTACAAGCAGATCCAAATTTCCCCCCAGTTTCAGTCTTTAAACCATACACAAACATTGTCTGCCTGCTTCCAATCCAAAGACAAATGGAAACATGGTGAGTCTACTTCTGACCATGAATAGAATCAGGAAAAAACAAAACAAAACAAAAAAACCTTGAATTCAAATTCAGCCTCAGATCATTGTGCAACTTTAGACAATTTAATTAATCCCTTTCTGTTGCAAATTTCTAAACAATGGAGATAATAGCATTTACCTCTCCCTGATGTTATGAGGATATAATGAGATATTTGTAAAGTGTTTTACAAATCTTATAGTACTATATAAATTTTGTTATTAATAAATGTAAATATAGAAAAAAAGTTGAGAACTTTTGAATCTACTTAATATGATAATGTGGCTGCTTGAATAATCTCAAAATCTTTGCAGGTTAGAAACATTGCATTTTAAAGTAGCTACTTGGAGATAACTGTATAAGGTTGTTAGATAAAGAAAAAAAAGGAGAATACCAGGGTCATTTAACAAGTGAACCATCTACTTGAAGCAGGATACATGGAATATATGATCGAGCTATATATAGCATACATTCTGATTTAGACTTTTAAATTAAGAAATCATAGTAATACAGCCTATTAATGATTTTCCTTCTCATTCTGAATCATGGAATGTAGCAAAACTAATGTATACTTTCCCCAGTTTTTTAGCTACAAAACTGCTGTCCTTTGTTAAATTGATTTGTGTGTTACTTATAATTATATTGTTAATGAACGAGCCTCTGAATAGGTCAATATAATTGAAAATAAGTCAAATTTTTATTTTTCTTCTAATAAAAAACAGAAAGCAGCCCTTTCACTTAAACTTTCCTGTGTAACAGAGTGATGAGTTTTAAATATTTATAAAGGAGAAAAGATTTGAATAAATAAGTAGAAGATGATATACACAGAGAACATTCGGACCATTTTATTTTTACCACTGTCAAGTTGAAGACTCACAATACCATTAGTTTTGAATTGTTTCCTTCTGAATTTTTCAGATGTATGTTTTCTTTTTTCACTCTCTGATTGATGGGACTGTAATCATAAATGCTTTAAAATGCTTTAAGTAAATTTTTCTCTTTAGATTCTTTCCCAAGTTTCTATGAAGTCATTCAAACACACATCTTAAAGTTGAATATTTCACGGAAAAGAGAAGACAAGAGTGTAATCCAAGTTTTCTTTATGAGATATTTATAATATTCCTCTTCACCTAGTAAAATGACAAAAATCTTTTGGACTGACACTACAAGGTTTGCTTTTTTTTTTTTCCCCCCTAAATGAATTACATCCCAGATTGCCGAATTTTGCATGGTAAATTATTATTAACTTTTCCAACCCATGCTCACCCACACTTTTTAAAAACTCTTTTTTCTTTCTCCTTTCTAATATTCTCTATCTACTCTGTCTCTTCTACTCTTGCATTGATTCCAAATTTTATTTTTAAAACTGAAATATTTTTAGGAGAAAGGTCAAAACCTGAATCAGGTGAGACATGAAAGATTATTTGTGCAAGACTATACTATTTGTTATAATCAGTTGCTTCTCACTGTTGGTGTGTGTGTATTTGTATATATTCATATATAATATACTTATAAGCAATTGGCATTTCCATACAGTTCACTGTGTGTCATGCACTGTCACTATGCAAAGCTCTTTATGATTATTATTTCATTTCATTTCCAGGGTTACATAACTATTGTTTGAAACAGGATTTGTATTTAGGTATTGGTAACTGTAGTCTTAGCACTTTAGCAAGTGTGCCATTAACTATTAAACACACACAAACACACTACACATAGATATACATATGTAAATATACATATCTGTATTTTATATATGGTAATATATAGGCTGAATTCATGGAACAAGAATCAAAATGGGAAATAAAGAAGTAGGAAGCACCTAGCCTAATATTTAAAGAATATTATTATTTTAGAGCTGTCTGCTAAGGCAAGTGTCTAATAAAACTCATCTGACGTTTATTAAGTTCTTTACAATTTACCTTGTATTGTTCTGACACTAACCTTCTATGGTAAAAGGTAATAGCTACCTGGTTTTTGGAATCATAAGGACCTAAAGTTAAAGTCCTTATGAAACACAATGGTTGTCTCTGGATTAGTCATTTAACTTCTTAGTTTACCACCTTATTCTATATGCATAGTAAAGTGCTAATTCACTAGAAGGAAGGAAAAATACAAGCATTTGTTAAAGGTGTGCTACATTACAGGCTGTGTGCTAAAGATTTTCTAAATATCATCTCATTTGATCCTCAAAACAACTCTGTGAGGTAGGCAATATTATTATATTTATTTTAAAAGTGAGAAAACAATTATGACGTTAACTGGCCTGCCCCGGGTAATAGAGATTTTAAGTGTCTGAGGACACATTTAAATTTGGGTCTTCCTGATACTTTGCCCAAAAATCTATTCACAATGACAGCTGACTGTAAAGGAATAATTAAAACAAACAAACAAACAAACAAAAAACCCTACTACTAGACCAATAAAAGTTTTAAGAATAATTACTATAATTCTGTATGTCATTTTTTGTGTCCCATCTGATGCAGGCTTTTGCTTTTCTCATGAAAATATGTTAGCTTTAAAAATAACGTTTAGAATCTATGGGAAAAATGTAAAGGAAAGTATACTAACAGTACTATATTTCCAAACATATTACAAAGCATTAATCATGAAAACAATTTGATATTAATAAATTGAGTAGTAAATCAATAGAATAGATTAGGTTCACAATACACATTATTAAACAATCAGTAATATATTGTTTAATAAATACCCAAGCTTTGAAGGAAAAAACTCCTCATTTGGCAAAAAAAAACAAAAACAAAAACAAAAAACTGGGAAAACTGGAAGGCACTTTGGCTGAAACTAGGCATAGATGAATCTCTCTCAACATATGCCAAAATAAGATCATAATGAATAAATTATTTAGACATATAGGAAGATATTGAAAATAAATTAGAACATGAAAAAATATGCACGTCAGATTTGTGGATAAAGGGAAACGTTATGACAGAGAGAGGGTCATGGGAAATAAAATAACTAATTTTGATTACATGAAATTAGAAGATTTTTATGCAAATAAAACTAATACAACCCAAATTAGAGGGAACAAGAAACAGGAAATGTTTTACAGCAAGTTTTTCTGATAAATGTCTCACTTCTCAAATATATAGGGAACTGACAATTTATGTTAAAAAGCCATATTCCAATTGAGAAATAATGAAAGAATAAACAGGAAGTTTTCTGAAGGGGAAAAATCAGAAACCTTGTGACCTGAATATGTTGAATTTAAAGTGATTTTCTAAATGAATTCCATTCCAGGTAACCAAATCTCTTTTGTATGAAATTTATAAAATATAAAATACCTAGCAGCTCTTTTTGCTTTGACAAAGAATTGGAAACTAAAGGGATGACCAGCAATTAAGGAATGGATCAACAAATTGAGTTATATGATTGTGATAGAATCCTATTATGCTATATGTTCCAAAAACTTCAGTGACAAGAACGTTTTTTTATTTGCTTGTCTTTTCCCTCCCCCCTCAATCTTTAGTACTATATAGTACCTTCAGGTGCAGTGTCAAGCTACATCCAGTTATTGCTTCCCAAGGCAATTACTGAAGTAATGATCTGCCATGGTCTACAAGTAATGGTATTCTAAAACTTCTTGGATACAGGGTTTCAAACTCTTAAGGTTCTGGGAGGAAGTGGTGATCAAGGCAGTAATGTTAATTTAAATTGTCTGAACATGCTGCCTCCTGTGACAACTTCAAGATGCTATGCTGCTGGACAGGTACTTTGGGGGTGCTGCCACTCTCAGGACAATCTGAATGTTGCTTAGCAATGATAGCAAAAAAGAAAATTAGGCTTCTTTTTTAGAATGAGATCTCTTTTGATAGCTATAAGGGCTAAGCAGGACAGCAGTTTTATTGCTTGGTGATGAGACTATTACCAAAACTGTGGGGTTAAAAATCTTGAGCTATATTCATCAGAGTCCAAGGGGACATGATAATCAAGGTGGTGATGGAGGACTTGCTTGGAAGATGGTATAATCTTGCTTTTCCTCAAAAAGCCTTGCTGCTTCAGCTATCCTGGTTTGCTTGTCTTATATGTAGCAATTGTTTGGAAGTTGAGAGTGGCTATCCTTTTTCCACAGGAGGTCCTTTTTCCCAGGTAATAGCCATGAGCGTCAAGTTGGAAAAAGGACAGGTGGTCTAAGAAGGGCTGCTATTCCCAGTGATATTGTGCCTATTACTGCAGAATAAAAAAAGCCTAGTGTAACCTAAAATAACAGAATACAATATAACTCACCAGAGAATGTTATATATGTATGTGATTATATATAGTATATGCCTGTACTACCAAATACACATATTGAAATTTCCCTGGAGTTTCTTATGAATGGAAGACAATAATGGAAATCAGAAAAAAAAAATTAAAAATAAAGCAGAATGTAGAATTTTTTTAGGCTTGCTTCTTTGTTTTGTAAGATATCCATCAAGCGAATCTATGTTTTTATTCATATCTGGAAATTACTTTTGCAATAAACATTATAATTCTGGGATAATTTATTCAACTTGCAAATACAGTATTATTATTATTTACTCTTATTTCTCATTGGTCAGAATATTCTGTAAGATGGGTAGTTATGTGTTAGTTAATTAACAAGTTCTCAGAGATATTTCAGAGAGCAATATCATTTCATTCCAAGGACATACAGGCACCATATCTACTGATCTATCAACCTTCCTTGTAAGATGATGAAAAAAATCTGGACTCACAAGTGCTCCTTTCAGCCCAGGAACTACAACTCAGAAAAACTCATTAGCAATGGAGTTGCTAATTAACACCTATTACCCCAAATTCCAGTAAATTATCTACTGTAATCTCTTTCTCACCAATTATCTGGACCTCCCCATCCCATTACAGTTTCTAGACTGAAAGCTGCAGAAGCTGCAACTACTGCTGCATTGTTAAATATGCGTTCAAGGTACACTGCTTTCTGCTGCTGCCTCATTATGAGGTGACTCCCACTCTGGGTCACACATTCTCCTGTCAAGCCCTTAAGGTCTTTTGGAATGGAAAAATGTTTCACCCTGACTTTTTACCGGCTCTGTCACTTCATGATTTGATTTGAGAAAATATATATATATTTTTTAATTTTGGATGGGACTGTTGAGAGTTCAAATATGTTATGTAATGTACTCTTTAAATCTGCTTCTTAATTCACAGGATCTACCCCAGTTTATCTTACATTTTAACTACACCCAATAATTCCTATTATTGATAAATAATTCATTTATTCTACTTGTTCTTTAAATCTTACATCAATTTTTGAAATTAGGTTATAATTTATACCCTAAAAAAAAAAAAAGGCAACATGGTTTAGGTAAGAAAGGATATTTTTTTTATTGTCACATGATGTGTGTTTAAATCAAGACTCTGCCACATCCTACCTTTAATAATCCTAGATTTTCACTTTACCAACTGGGGTCTCATTTTTCTTCATTTCTAACAGGAAATAGTTGGATTAAGAGATCTTGAGCATCCCTTCTAGCACTTTTAGCCTATAAATCTCATGGGTATAAGTTTTGACATGAGAGATAAATATACACACCCATAATTATTCCCCTTGGTGCTTTTACCCTTTAGGATGATGTAATTACAATTAAATATTCAATTCATAAAACAAGCTTTCAACATAACATATGACTTTTTCATCTTTATTATTACTGAAGGTCACTGAACCTATTATTATAGAATCATTAAAAGGGACCTTGATCAACTGCCTCATATAATCTTCTCTCTTACCTTGAATGCAGCCAATTATTATATCTTAAATTATGTAAAGAGGAGAAATACCTGTAATAGGAAAAACTGATGTTCACAGAGCACCTTTTTGTTATTCAGTCATTTTTAGTCATGTTCAACTTTCCATGATGCCATTGGGGATTTTCTTGGCAAAGATACTGGTTTGTCATTTTCTTCCACAGCTCAATTACAGATGAGAAACAGACAGACATCATTAAATGACTTGCACAGGATCACAAAGTTAGAAAGTGTCTCAGACCAGAAGTGAACTCAGAAAAAGGAGTCTTCCTGATTCCAGGCTCACTACTATATCTGTAGCACCTTTACAAAGCATATTTATATTTGGGTCCCAAATGTCATGTGGGATATCATATAGTTAATCATTATGCTGATGAGTCTTATGACAATGAAAAGAACATTAGGTGTAGAAATAAAGTGCCCTGAAATTCTGTCTTTGTCATTTACTGCTTAGGAGATCTTGAGGAAAGGATTTATTCTCTCTAGCTCAGTTGCTTTTTCTGTTTACTTTTATGGCCACTCAAGTCTCTTCCAATTCTAAATCTATAATTTTATTATATTATTATGAGTGTGTGTGTAGGCATAGGTATGTGTATATGTGTATAAAACCTTTTCATTTACATTATCTTTTTGAACTTCACAAGTATAGACCAAGTTTCACCAAGTTTAGTCATAATAATTGCAGCTCAGAGATTTAGATTGTATGCTCACTAAATTGTAGAGTGTAAATTAGGATTTATATCTCTTTTAACTACTAGTCTAATAAAGTTCTTTCCATCTACACTACAGTGTAGATGGCCAGGAAATCAGTGTGTACTACTGCTAGTACAAATTAAGTAGCTTAAGATTTTCCAATATGAAAATATGTTTTACATGGATAGTTGTTTAATGTGCCAATAGAAGTCTTTCCTTAGAAGGTTCTCGTAGATGGTTG
Organism: Myrmecobius fasciatus; assembly: GCA_023553655.1. NCBI lineage: Eukaryota > Metazoa > Chordata > Mammalia > Dasyuromorphia > Myrmecobiidae > Myrmecobius > Myrmecobius fasciatus. The sequence goes on along the minus strand of JAJPUD010018215.1, from coordinate 18,200 downwards.
CCATTGTCACTAAGATGATTAACAGTAAGACTTTTTTTCAACCATAATTGTTTTAAGATGAGCTTGAATAAACATGTTCTGAATATATGTGTATAAGTGTATATATATACATATGTAAATATATATGTGTGTGTATTTATATACATGAATTCTTTATTTGAGACTTAAGTATATTACATTTTTTCAATGTAATTTGATGTTCTCATCAATTGACAGACAAAGTTATAGATGGTATACTAATTCCATTTTCATGTATATAGAACAAAACAACAAATTAAAATATTTCAGGCATCAGGATCTAAAAATTCTCAGTAAGTTAAATCAGGAATGAAATTTAATTAAATATGATGTTATTAGGAATAAATACAAATATTTACACTTATGTTAAAAATTTAACTTCTCAGGGCAGCTAGATGGTGCAGGTGGATAGAGCACCAGCCCTGAAGCCAGGAGGACCTGAGTTCAAATATGACCTCAGACACTTAACACTTCCTAGCTGTATGACCCTGAGAATGTCACTTAACCCCAATTACCTCAGCAAAAAATAAATAAGTAAACTTCTAAAAAACATGAAGAAAGTATACTGAAAAAGAAAAATACAGGGTATTAGTAGATAGCAAAATTAATATAACTAATCTCAATAACAGGGAATTTGAAACAGTATAATTTTAACCTGTATTAATGGAAGGTCAGTGTTTAGGATTTTTGAAAGATTTTGAAAGTATTGTGTTCAGGGGCAGCTGGGTGGTGCAGTGGTTAGAGCACCAGCCCTGAAATCAGGAGGACCTGAGTTCAAATCTGGTCTCAGATACTTCCTAGCTGTGTGACCCTGGGCAAGTCACTTAACCCCAATTGCCTCAGCAAAAAGCAAAAAAAGAAAAAGAAAGTAGTGTGTTCCACTCTTGCTCATAAAGTTTTGGAAGGACATTGGTATGGTACACAGTGGATATAGGAATAAAACTAAAGTAATAAAGAATCTTGAGATTATGTTATATAAAGATTAGTTGAAGAATAAAAGAACTTTGGTTGTGGTGGTGGTTGGAGGGGAATACATTGAACAGAAATTGCGAATAGTTGAATTTAAGCTTGATATTTTATATATAAGCAAAAGTTAAATGGATTTTTGTTTTCTTTATTATATAGAAAATTCTTGTCCATGAATATATTGAACTGAATGCTTTGTAAAGTAATCATTTAAACCACAAAAATTCTGGGATTCTGACATTCCTAATATCCTTAATAGTTTTATGTCTGTAATGCTTAAAGTACATGGTTACTCAGAATCCCTTCTTTCTTTTTTCTTTTTCTTTTTTTTTCTTCTCTCTCACAAATAGAATTAAAGGTAAAACTTTATATCAATGAAATAATATAGGTCCAAAACTTAAAATTTAAAAATTTAAATAATAAAGAATGAATAAAAATTGGTTAGGTCAGTGGAAACTTAATGAATTTGACATCCTTTCAAGACATCAAAACCCTAACATAAATATTTAAATTTTAGAATTAAACAGCAAATATTAAAAATAATATAACTTTAGCCTTCCCTGCCAGACAAAGAGGCAGATTTTTGGATGCAGATTTGTTTTTAACATAAAAAAGAATTTTTCTGTAAATATCTTGAGCACAGCAGTTTTCCTAATTAATTTCTTTTAAACTTCATTTACAAGGTTCCATTCAGATCATTTTCATCATAAATTACCCTCTATAACTCTTTCATTAACTTTCATTTCATTAAAACTTGCATACTATATTTTCAATTCAACAACTGCTATGATCAGTGTCTCTCTGGGGCAGTTGGCAAATTTTGATTCCTCCATATCTCAAGTAAAATTTTTTTTCCAAAATATTTTTAAATTTTATAATTACCTTTTATCTGTTCAGTTCCTTCAGAAAGCCGATGAATATAAGAAATAAAATGCATATCTTTCCATTTAAATGAGACTTTTATTTATTCGACCACTTTTCTATACACATTCTCCTTATTTATTTTTTTTTAATAACAATTCTCAAAATACACTTGCCACTTTATTTTGGTATCTTAAGCTTTCATTTGTAATGAATTTTTAAAGAAACTATTTTTTGTGCTCTTTCTGTTTTTCTCTCTACATATATATATGTACATATACATATATATATAACACAATTGAAACAATCAATTATTTTATTCTATTGAAAGTAATTAATGCAAAGTGACTACACATAATGATGTATAGCCATTCAAGTCAGAGAATAACAAGCCTTCTTAGAACTGAAATTTATTAATTTCACCATCTTTTTTCTTATCTCTAGTTTTTTTTCATTCCCACTTTGTTGCCTCTGGTTTATTTTTGCCATTCAGTGGTGTTATAATATCCCTTTTGTTTATACTGAGCTTTGCAATTTATTAAGTATTTTTCTCACAAAAATGTAGTGAAGAAAATAATATGGTTATTACTTTCATTTTCACCAGTGAGAAAACTTAGACTCAAAAGGAATAGAATTCATTCACTTTCACCCAGCTACAAAGTAGTAAAGACAAGATTCAATCTTATATCACAAAACTGTTGCTTTTCATGTGCTCTTAAACTGACTCCATCCATGTTCTTTAGAAATGCATTTATATGTCTTGAATTCTAATACAATTAAACTGTTGGGGGAGTATATAATATTATTACACAGCAAATATAGATTATGGATCTTTGGAGGTATTTCAGAGCTAACTTTCCATGGAGGCAGAGATATGTAGTGGTGCTGTGGGTAAAGAAAAGAATGTAAGAGTTTTACTGTCAAATTACCATTGATTGAGTTTTTCTCCAAGATTATTGCCAATTGAGAATCATGAGGTTAAATTCTTGCTGCAAAATCTACCTCTTTTCCCTTATCTAAGGAAACAAAACAAACAAAAAAAAATCAAACTGTTCACTCTCTCCTTGGACTTCCAAACTAAGACCCAATTGAGTGAATCTCTAATATGTGGCACAAAGGATGCATTTTCTTCTTCTGTTCTCTCTTCTTTCCCCAACCCACAACAATTAAAATTGAATTTCTAAAGAATCAGATGACACAGGTGAGACTAAATTTCCTGTAGAAATATTTTCCTTGGCCAAATATCCCTAGAATTAATAGTTTTGGTTTAAGTCAATGGTAAAAATAGACATGCTTTCACATAACCTAAGAAGAGAGATTACATGGGCAGATTTGAGCTAATGTGAGATTTGATTTTAGATAATTTTTTTTTTTAATTTGAGTTCTTAAATTCAGAAGTTCATGAATAAAACCTCATAGAAAGAGAAAATTTTCTGAACATATGTTTCTGGGAGGACAACGATCATCAATAAGACTGTAACAAACTGGAACTATATATTATTGATAGGCGAGATCTGAATCTAAGAAATCTTTACCAATATTGTTGATATTATAAAGACAGTGCAAGTTTTACACAAGGGAGGGATCTTGTTCAGCAGTTCAGTACACTTTGTTGATTTCCAATGGGAAGACTAATGGGTTATTAACATATGTTAATAGGTGTTTTTCATGGATACCTGTGATGATTTGAAGGTTTTCTGTTTGGGTTAAATAAAATCTTTCTTATAAGACCTATTGTACACTCACTAGCTGTATTTCAATTGGGGACTCTTTAATTACATTTGGGGAAATTAAATATGGGCCTTTATTTAAATCTTTATTTAAAAATAACCTAAAAAATTCAAATTCTGAGATAAGTTTATAGGAGACCAAGAAAGAGATGTTTGTGGTCTTGTTCAACAGGATAAAACAAATTTATGTGAATCCAGAGTGTTGAAAATTACTTGGTGACATTATAATACAATTGAGTTCATATTGACAGCCTTAGAGAAGTACTGGAACAGGATGCCAGAAGAAAAGTGAAGAGAATTGAAAGCATTTAAAGACAAATGCTTTCTGGGCAATAGTTTCAAATGCTTTATTTGCTTTCTTTGGCAAAATATCTTTTATAAAAAAAGGTGATATTAAAATGTCAGTGAGTGGGTAAAGTAAAGAAATAAAGGTTACTCAGGGAATAGTTCGTTAGTCAATAATCACCTTTTTATTTCATTGTTATTTTCATTGCTTAGGGAGGAAAAGAAGGTTAATAAGACAGTTGATATGCTCAAAACTTCTATCAGCTACCTAATAATCCTATTAAAGTAGAACTATTGACCCAGTAAAACATGATGAACAAAGGTTTTTATAACTATTTCCCCCCAATCCTTCTAATAGCCTATGTAAAATCTGTATTAATATCTTTTGCACTAAAATATATACTCCATTAAAGATGGTAAAATGATATTTTAATATTTTCCCTTTTAAAAATGAATATTACTTTTAAAATATTAATAATAATTGTATTATTAAATTGAAATGATTTTAGCATATTATTTTATGTCTAGTAAAACTTAAGAAAGCATTTCTGAAAGGTTTTTTCAAAGGGAAAGGGAATAAGAGAACAGATTTAAAAAAGGATACATGAGGAAGCATTGAAAAAAGAAAGAATAAAAACAATAACAGCAATGACCACATGTTGAACCAAAATAACAGTAAATTAATGAACTTTTCAATAGTGAACCTCCCAAATCTTTTGTTTATTCCAATGAAAAAAAAACCGGCAATATTGTTATTTCAGTTACATTGATATGTTATTTAAAATAACAATATTTGTGAGTGGTGTTGCTATTTTTAAATTTTCCATATAAAAAAAAATTTAGCATTATGAGACTGACCTAAATATGTCTCTACTGTTCAATGTTCCACTCAACTGGAATTGAACAACACAAATACAGCACTGATAACTTCTCATTTGAATGTCTCTTTCCCTCCAAGGTGACATCTTTTCCTATTTTCCATGGAGAAGGATCAACCAAATACTCCTATCATCTTTTAAAAGTAAGACAATACCCACAAAAATATATAATTTGCAGCTCTTCTTTTCATAAAGCATATTTTTTGCACTCTACCTTTTTTTCTTGATATCTTTTTTTCCCCTTTCTCTTAATTGAACATCTATTTTCTGGCTAAAAAATATGTTTGTATGTTTTTTTCATTTTCCTTTTCTTAGAATTTATAATCTTCCAATATTTAAAAACAGTCAAGATGTTACCTATAAATCATTGTTCAGCCAAGTTACACACATGTAACTCATTTAGCTTTTGTTTGCAAGTTAATTCCTTCATTTCGTATTTTATTTCATAGTCATTTCTGAACTCTCTCCAATTTTTCAATATTTGGATGGTCATTAGAAGTCTCAAATTGAATAAGGAAGTCCAGGTGCATTTTCCCCATTTGTGGGTAGTTTTTTTTTGTTTGTTTCTTTGTTTTGTTTTATTTTGTTTTGTTTTGTTTTTTAAATTTAGTACTTGTTAATTTGTGCGAGCCCTAAAGTAGTGGGTTTACTTTCCCTGCATTTATTATTGTACTTTAGGGTTTCTAAATTTCCTTTCCATTATTCTTGGTCAATACTCACTTCCTTCCATACATAAATTAGTCACATTTTATGCAGACTACATATCCATTAATGGGTAATGGCAGTCCTGTAATTCTTTGGTGTTG
>JAJPUD010018214.1:0-29194 GCA_023553655.1 Myrmecobius fasciatus | reverse complement strand
CCATATACACTCAGAGAGAGGGATGCGAAATGTGGACCACAACATAACATTCTCATACTCCTTGATTGATGTTTGCTTACATTGTGTTTCCTTTATCTGATATATCGTTTGTGTAGATAAGATTTTTCTTGCACACCAATGATAAGTTTGGAAATATGTATACATATATTCGATTTGCCAATATTTTAACATAATTAACATGTAGTGGATATCCTGCCATCTAGGGGAGGGGTGGGGAGTTGGGGGGAAAAATTTGTAACGGAAAGCTATGTAAGGGTTATTGTTGAAGAATTACCCACACATATGTTATGCAAATAAAATAAAAATTTAAAAAAAAAAAAAAAAGAATTTTTGTTCCTCCCATAGGTCTGACAAGTAAACTATTCCTTGCTCTTCTAATTTGATTGTGTCTCCCATTATGTCTAAATCATGCACCCATTTAGGCCTTATCTTGATGTATGGTGTGAGATGTTGATCTAATTTGGTACTATTTTTTCCAGTTTTCTCAGAAATTTTTGTCAAATATGAGGAGCCTTTGGGTTTATCAAATATCAGGTTACTTTTATCATTGACTACTGTGTCTTGTGTGCCTAATTTATTCCACTAATCCACCTCTAGATTTCTTAGCCAAGATCAGATAAACAGATAGTTTACTGCTTTATTATATAATTTGAAATGTTATTGCTAGACCACCTTCCTTTGCATTTTTTTAAAAATTAATTCTCTTGAGACTCTTGACCTTTTGCTTTTCCAGATGAATTTTGTTGCTATTTTTTCTAGCTCTATCAAATAGTTTCTTGGTAAAAAGAGATACCAAGTTTGATTGGTATGACACTGAATAAGTAAATTAGTTTAGGCAGAATTGTCATTTTTATTTTATTGGCTCAACCTACCCATAAGCAAGTGATATTTTTCCAGTTGTTTAGATTTTCCTTTATTTATGTGAAAAGTTTTCTATACTTCTGTTCAGATACTTCCTGGGTTTGTCTTGGCAAATTAGAATTAAATGGAATTTCTCTTTCTATTTCTTTCAACTTCGTTTTGTTGATCATCTAAAGAAATGCTTGATTTATGTGGGTTTATCTTATATCGTGCAACTTGGCTAAAGTTGCTAATAACTTCAAGTACTTTTTTAGTTGATGTCCTAAATATATGCTCATACCATCTGAAAATAGTGATAATTTTATTTTCCCTTTACCTATTCTACTTCCTTTGATTTCTTTTTTCTCTTATTGCTAAAGCTAACATTTCTAGTACTATATTAAATAATAATGGTGATGAGTATTCTTGCTTCACCCCTGATCTTTCTGAGAAAGTTTCTAGTTTATCCCCAAGAAACTGCTTGCTATCCCCAAGATAAATATGTTTTAATTTTAAGAAATACTCTCTTTATTTCTATGCTCTCTAGTGTTTTAAGAGGAATGAATACTGTGTTTTGTCAAAAGCTTTTTCAATATCTATTAAGATAATTATATAATTTCTGTTGGTTTTCTTATTGCTATGGTCAATTATATTGATGTTTTTCTAATACTGAACCAAACCTATATTTCTGTTATAAATCCCATCTGATTATAGCATATAATCCTTGTGATATATTGCTGTAATTACCTTGCTAATATTTTGTTCAAAATTTTTGCATCAATATTCATTAGCAAAATTGGCTTATAATTTTTTTTCTCTGTTTTAGATCTTCCTGGTTTAGGTATCAATACCATATTTGCTTTATAAAAGTAGTTTGGTAGGGCTTCTTCTTTTTCAATTTTTCCAAATAGTTCATATAGTACAGAAATTAATTGTTCTTTAAATATTTGGTAGAATTCACTCATGAACTCATAGATTTTTTTCTAAGGAGTTCATTAATAGTTTCTTCAATTTCTTTTTCTAAGATGGAATTATTGAGGCTTCCTATTTCCTGTTCAGTTAATCTAGGTAATTTATATTTTTGTAAATAGTTGATTTCACTCGGATTGTTGGTTTATTGGATGTAATTGGGCAAAATATTTCCTAATGATGATTTTAATTTCTTCTTCATTGGTGGTGATTTCACCCTTTACATTTTTGATAATGAATATTTGGTTTCCTTTTTTTTTAATCAATTATTTAACCAATGGCTTATCTATATTCTTGATTTTCTCATAAAACCAGCTCCTAGTTTTTTACTTTGAATTTTCTTCTTTTCACCTTCAATTTTCAGGATTTCCAATTTGGTGCTCAATTGGGGATTTTTAGTTTGTGGGGTTTTTTTGTTTGTTTGTTTCAAAAATTTTTTAGCTATATGCATAATTCATTAATCAATTATTTTTCTATTTTGTTGATGTAAAAATTTAAAGAAATAAAAATTTCCCTAAGAACTACATTGGCTGCATTCCATAAATTTTGATATGTTGTCCCGTTGTTACTCTAATGAAATTATTAGTTGTTTCTATGATTTGTTCTTTGCTTAGTTTCCAATTAATGTTCAGTTTATCCTTCCATTGCCCTTTATTGAATATAATTTTTATTTCATCATGATTTGAAAAGAATAAATTTTAAATTTCTTCCTTTTTACATTTGATTTTGAGGGTTTAGTGCCTTATTGCATGCTCTATTTCTATGTGGGTTCAATGTGCTGCTGAGAAAAAAGTATATTATTTTCTCTTCCCATTCAGTTTCCTCCAAAGGTCTGTCATAGCTAACTTTTCTGATATTCTATTTACCTCCTTTCTTTCTTGTTTATTTTTTGATTGTATTTATTGAATTCTGAAAGGAGAAAGTTGAGGTCCTCTCCTCCCACCCCAGTACAGTTTTGCTATTTCTTTTTGTAATTCACTTCAATTCTCCTGTAAGAATTTAGGTGCTAAGTTACTTGGTGCCTATCTATTTAGTATTAATATTGCTTTATTGTCTATGGTAATTTTTAGCTAGATGTAGTTTCCTTCTTTATCTTATTTAATTAGGCTTAGTTTTGCCTTCACTTTGTCTGAGATCAAAATTGTTATCCCTCTTTTTTTTTTTTAACTTCAGCTGAAGCATAATAAATACTGCTTCAGCCCTTTGTCTTTATTTTGTGTATGTCCATTTGCTTCAAGTGTGTTTCTTGCAAACTACATATTGTTGTGACACAGTTTCCCTGTCTCAGTTTCCCTCAGTTGCTGTCTCAGTTTCCCTCAGTTGCTGTCTCAGTCTCCCTCAGTTGCTGTTTCAGTCTCCCTTAATTGTGCTGCCCAAAAATAGCAATCCCCACTTTGGACTCACATTCCAAAGGAGTTATAAAACCTCCAAGTGGCCAGCCTCAACATACCCCTTATTTGTATGACCTAGACTAGTAGTTTTCTTTGCCCAGTTTCTGTCTCAAGGCATCCTACTCCCTATCTGCCAGAACTGAATTTATGGTTTCTTTGAACACCAGATGTGCTCAGCTGTTCCCACGAGTTCTTTGTCTCCCTGAGCTATAGAACCTATGTAATGCATGACGTCCCTCAACGGGGTGCTGAATACTTTGTACTATTCAGTCAGCTGACATGGCTGTCAGTCTAAGTCTCTGGGCTGGACTGTGTGCTTTGAGACAGGAGTTCCAGCAGTACTGATCCATAGCTATGAATTCTGAACTCTCAATTAACATCAATAAAGCATTACCTAATTTCCAATGTGTGATACTGCCTCAGTTTCTCCCTGAGCATTACAATATAAGATTCTGGGGTTTTTTTGTTTGGTTTTTTTGATCCACTCTGCTATCCATTTCTGTTTTATGAGAAAGTTCATTCTATTCACATTCACAGTTATCCTTCCTAACTGTGTATTTCCCTCCATTTTATTTTTACTCCTCTGCCCTTCCTTCTTTCCTTCCTTCCTTCCTTCCTTTCTTCCTTCCTTCCTTCCTTCCTTTCTTCCTTTCTTGCTTTCTTTCTTCTTTTCTTCCTTCATTCTTTCCTTCCTTTTTTTCTTTGCTCCTTCCACAAAGGGTATCTAACCCTAACCCTCCAGATGTTCTTAAAAGGATTTTTTTCCTCTTTTGCATCTTTTAAACCTTCCCAAGATATCTTGATATTTACTGGCTAGATTTCTTTCCTTAAATCAAAACCAGTCTGATTCTGAATGACCACTTATAGGTCCTAGAACAAGCCTCATTTGGTCCAGGTTTGACTCATTTTGAATGTAAATAGCAGTCATTACTTCTGCTTAGGTCAGAAACCCTGAGGGTCTTCCTTTCCCAGATTAAGACACTTGGGGGGTGGGGGGAAGGAAAGGAAAAGCTTGGGAAAAAAAAGTTTTTTTTCAAAGGTCAGTGTTGAAAGGTCACTCATATGTTTTGCAAATAAAAAGCTTTATAAAAAAAAAAAAAGAAAAAAATAGGGAAAGAAAGAGTTTTACCAAATTCCTTTTATAACACAGACATGGTACTGATACCTAAACCCAATATGTTCAGAGAAAGAAAATTATAGATCAATTTCCTTAATAAATATTGATGAAAAAATCTTAAATAAAATATTAGCAAAGAGATTTCAGAGAGTAATCCCCAGGATAATACACTATGACCAAGTCAGGTTTATATCAGGAATGCAGGGCAGATTCAATGTTAAGAAAACTATTAGCATAATTGACTATATCAATAACAAAACTAACAAAAACCGTATGATTATGTCAATAGATGCAGAGAAAGCATTTCATAAAATCCAACATCCATTCATATTAAAAAAAATCTAGAAAGTATAGGAATAAATGGACTTTTCTGTAAAATGATCACTAGCATCTATTTAAAACCATCATCAAGCATAGTATGTAATGAGTATAAAGTAGAATCATTTCCAATATGATCAGAGGTGAAAAATGTAGCATATTATCACTATTACTATTCAATATTGTACTAGAAATGTTTGCTTTGACATAAGAGATGAAAAAGAAATTAAAGGAATTAGAGTAAGTAGTGATGAAATATCATTATCACTCTTTGCAGCTGATTTTATAATTAGAGAATCCTAGAGAATCAAATAAAAACCTACTAGAAACTATTCACAACTTTAGCAAAGTTGCAGGATACAAAATAAATCCATATAAATCATCAACATTCCTATATTTAGCAACAAAATCCAGCAGCATATGTTTCAAAGAGAAATTCCTGGAAAGATAATATAAAAAATTTGAGAGTCTACCAGACAAGGAAAAGTCAATAACTATATGAACACTATCATAAAATAATACTTTCAATACAGTTAAAGTAAATCTAATCAATTGGAAAAATATCAAGTGATCATGAGTAGGTTGAGGTAATATAATAAATATGACAATGCTATGTAAATTAATGTACATATTCAGTGGCATATTAATCAAATTCCCGAGAAATTATTTTTACAGAGCTAGAAAAAAAATAACAAATTTTACTGAAAAAAGAAATGGTCAAGAATTTTGAGAGAATTTTTAAAAAATGCAAATGAAGTTGGCCTCCGTATACCAGACTTTAAAATTGTATTATAAATCTGTGGTCATCAAAACAATTTGGCATTAAGATATCTTTGTACTAAATTAACTAAGTAGTAGGAGAGGGATCAGTTGAATAGATTAGGTTCACAAGTAGCAATAGTCAATGACTATATTAAACTAATGTTTGATAAAATGAAATACTTCAGGTTCAGCAAGAACTCAATTTTTAACAAAAATTAATGGGAAAATTGGAAATTAGTATGGCAGAAAGTAGGCTCTGATTCCCACATTAGACCCTATACCAATATACGATTGAAATGGGTTCATGATTTAGATATAAATTATATCATAAGGAAATTAAAGAATAAAAGACAGTTTGCTTCTCAGATATGTGGAAAAGGAAGGAATTTGTCCCTAAAGAATATTAGAGTACACTACAGAATGCAAAATGGATAATTTTTAATATATTAAGTTATAGAGTTTTTGTACAAACAAAACCAATGTAGACAAGATTAGAAGGGAAGTAATAAACTAGGGAAAAAATTTATATGCAAGTGTTCTGTTAAAGGCCTCATTTCTAAACTATATAGAGAATTGACTTAAATTTATAATAATCCAAGCCATTCTCCAATTGATAAATGGTCAAAAGATATGAGCAGACAATTTTCAGATGAAGAAATTAAAACCATTTATAACCATATGAAAAAAATGCCCTAAATCATTATTGATAAGAGAAATGCAAATTAAGATAACTCTGAGATACCCCTACACAGCTCTCAGATTGGTTAAGATTACAGAAAAAAATAATGATGAATGCTGGAGGAAATAAGGGAAAACTAGGACACTAACATATTGTTGGTGGAGTTGTGAACTTATCCAACCATTCTGAAGAACAATTGGGAACTATGCCCAAAGAGCTAACAAACTGTGCATACCCTTTGATCCAGCGGTATTTCTACGGGGCTTATATCCCAAAGAGATTTCAATTGAGGGAAAGGGACCCACATGTGCAAAAATGTTTGTGGCAGCCCTTTTTCTAGTGGTACGTAACTGGAGACTGAGGGGATGCTCATCAGTTAAAGAATGTCTGAATAAGTTATGTTACATATGAATATTATAGGATATTTTTTTTCTATGAGAAATTATCATAAGCTTGATGACAGAAAGACCTGGAAAGAATTACAAGAAAGTTATGCTGAGTGAAGTGAGTAGAACCAAGAGAACATTGTAAATAGCAATACAAAGATTTTATGATGAAAAAAAAAAAGATTAAGACACTTAATAGATGTTTGTTGAACAACTGACTTGCTGATAATGAACCAATTAATTAACTAATATGTGACTCTCAAAAACCACAGGAATGAAGACAGGAAAGAAATGATTATTTTTACCTTGTGGAATCTTATACGAGATTTCTCCAGGCTTTCTGAGGTGGCGCAGTAAATAGTCACTGTGAATATTGATTGTCATTCCCAAGAAAAATAAAAAGATACCTAGACAAAAATAATAAATAGTAGATAGGTGAAATTTAAGCTGTCCTGGTCTTCACACTTTTGTACATTAAATAATTGCAGAAAAATATTTAAAATCCTAGTTAGTCTCCATGGCCAGAAGCCAACCCAGAGTACAGCAAGTCAGGTTTACTATCATAGGCCCTGTATTTTGGAATGTTTTGCATTGCTGTAACAATCAGATGAAAAGAATGATTCAAGAAACAGCAGTTAGATAATCAGTACTTTTAAAAGACCCAGGGCTCATTTATTTATGATCATTTATGTCCCACTTTATATACATTATCTCATTTGAGTCTCCTGACCAAGCCTGTGAGGCATGTACAGCAAGTTTAATTAGCCCCAATCTATACATGAAGAAACTAACAGATAATCTTAAGTGACTTTTCCAAGATTACAAAGCAAGTAAAAAGTCTGAGGCTGAATTCAAATCCAGATCTTTCTGAGTAGAAGACCTTCACTTTTAAATTTTGTTTTTGTTCTCAAATACTTTTCACTTTCAGATATTAAATATGAAATTTACACATGTCTAAAAATACTTACCATGTGAGGCAATTTTTCAGAACAAAAGAGAATTCAATCCCTTCTATTTTGTTCCAATATTTTCTTTGATTCCCCTTTTATCTCTGGAGAATTGTGTCAAGAAGAAATATAGTATTATGAATAGAGAATCAGCATTGGAGTCAGGAAGACCTGAATTCAAATTCTGCTTCTCACCTAATGGTTGTGTGGCCCTCAACAACTCACTTAACTTTTTAGCCTTCTGTGTGGCTTTCTAAGATTATAAACTGCAAAGAAAATGGTAATTTCCTTTGGTGAAGGAAGTTTCTGCATTGAAAGTTCCTAATAAAAATGAACTCATGACTCTGAATCAAAAACTAAAGTAAACCTTTCTCACAAATATATCCTATGGGAGTATTAGCTATATCAATATAAGTAAAAAAATATTTTGGAAGACAGGTTAGTTTGGGAAATGCCAAAGCAGGGCATTTCCTTGAGTTGATACTGCAAACCACCAACATTTTCAACTTTACTTCTTCCAATAACCCTCACTCTACTAATATAATGGAAAGTTTCATCAGGCTATACGAAAAGACAGTTTAAGAAAAATAACCAGATCTACATACACCCACAACACTGGCAGACCATTGCAAGTCAGCAAACAGAAGAATGGGAAGAGATTTGAGAAGGTAAGGAATTATCTGCATTTCCTTCCAGTCTTTGCCACAAATAATGTCAGAAGACATTTTCAAATCTCCCCTATGTGACATTGGGCAAGTTGCTCAGTAGATATAGGCCTCAATTAATCATCTATAAAATGATGAAAATGAACTAGATAAACTTTAAGACCCTGCTATCTCTAAATATATAATTTCATGTTCCTAAGTTACACTGGGTTAGGAATCAGGTCACTCTTGTAGCCTCAGGCCAGTCATCTATATCTGTGAAATGAAGTACTTGGACAAAATTCTCTCAAAAGTCATTTCCAGATCTAAATTACAATGCTATGATTTTCAAACAATCCTTCTCGAAACAATGTTTTTATCCAACCCCTGGTATCTATCAGACAATAATAATTTGTGCCCTACTTCCCAGCACATTCACCCATCCTGCAAAACTTTGGCAGAAACTAAAGTATACCACTAGCAGCAATGCACCAATAATGATGCCTACAAATACTTGATCTGATAAGTATGAACTGATATGTGAGCCAGATTTTAATATAATTTCCAATATGAACATATTTCTTAGAGATTCAAGTGGTAACTCTTATTTTATATTCATATAACTAAATAGACCTATGATCTCATCAACTTATACCAACACTATGATATGAAGTTCAATGGGCAAACCCATAGAAAGCATCCATTAGCATATATATTACCACTAGTATGTAGATATGCACATATCTATTTATATATAGACATAAAGATATGTAGATATCTATATGTATATATACACATATATATGTATCCATTTATGCCCTAACTTAAATGCATATGTGTATATTCTGATAGATGAGATCTATAGGTTGTCTATCCAACTCCAAATTATAATTTAGGCCATTGGTGTTCATTATCTACTTGATATACAAATGGATGTGTGCTTAGATAGATGTGTAGAAAAACAAAGAAGGAAAGAAAAGAAGAAGAGAAAGAAAAGAAAGAAGAAGAAGCAGGGAAACAAAGGAAACAGGAAACGAGAGAAAGAAAAAGAGAGAGAGAGAAAGAGAGGGAAAGACAGAGACAGAGAGACAGACAGACAGAGACAGACAGAGAGACAGAAACAGAAAGACAGGGGTGAGAGAGAGAGAGAGACAGACAGAGAGACAGAGACAGAGACAGAAAGAGAGAGGGGTGTGTGTGTGTGTGTGTGTGAGAGAGAGAGAGAGAGAGAGAGAGAAAGAGAGAGAGAGAGAGAAGGGGAGAGAGGAGAGAGAGAGACAACATGGACAATGAGTCCAGTCCTTATGAGTATGCAAAGAGTGCAGCTGATGGAATTCTCCACATAGGAGAGTCTGAGGCAACTACTTCTGGATACACATGATGACAATGTAATAGAAATACATTGGAAAGACTTTAGAGTACATGTAGATATTTTGTAACTGGTTCCAATCTACTTACTAAGTGATGAAGAGAGGACTTTTTGATTGGTTGCTTGGTGGGAACTAGAAGTGTGTTCAAAACACACTGGCATTGCAACCATGGCTCACAGAAAGTAAGACCAGAGAACTTGTTACTATATGCATGTATGTGTGTATATGTATATATACACATATGATTGTGTATATTTGTATGTGTATACATATATTTTTGTGTATATTATATAATATGTTATATAGAAATAATGTATTTAGAATTCTCTATAACTATATCCTTATATATCTAGTTATATATATGCAGTCATATATTTATAACTATATACATAGTTATAAAGATATCTGTAGAAATATGATTAATAAAATAAAATATGGGGAGATAGCTATCTAAAGCTATACTATAGATAACAATATCTCAAGAAATAACAGCATTTTATAGATACTGATATTTTAAATATAGGTATAGATACATATCTGTAAGATAAAATGTAGATAATATATATAGACAATCTATAATATAGATAACTATCTCTAGAGATATTGATATTTATAGCAGATATAGATACCTCTCTTTATATCTATATTTCTATACAATATAGCTATTATATAGAAATAACTATCTATATCTAAAATATAAATGTAGTTATCTATTTATATAGATAGATATCAATATTTGTCTATATCTATAGGCCCATATGAGGCTATTATGTACCTAGATACATGGATATTTTAGACAGATACTGCAAATGATTCATAGCTTGGGCACAAAACTGAATAGAAAAAGATGAGAAGCTGAATTGATTTAAGGAGCTGGCAAAATTCTGTTTCCAATCTCCAACTTCTACCAGAACAAAAGTCCATCTTTTCAACAGGCCCATTTCTTTTGCAATTAAATGGCTACAAGTTATGGATCATCACAGTATTCAAAGAACTAAAAAATCAGGGGAACTCAGAAGTAAATGGATTATTGGTGCATGGTAGCCATCATCAGTAAGAAGTATGTGACAAATAATGAATTACAAAGGGGAAATGGAGTAAAGTTAGTAATTACCTGAAGTAAATCGGACATCAGTGAACCATTCATCAGGGTATTCAGCACAGTAAATTAAATAGTATCCTTGAAGGAAGCCATTCAGAGTACAGAAGATAAGGGCATAAAAAAGTACTTTGAGTGGAAAGGGACTTCCTCTGGTGAGAAGGCTGTAAATGAATGTCCTAAGGAAAATTTAAAAAGATAAGCAAAAACAAGTTTTAAAAACAACACCAAAAAAAAAAAAGTCAAAGCAACCAGATTAAGTTTCAAATGCCACTTTCTACATGAAACCTTCCCTAATACAGAGGTAATCTCTCCATTAAATAAGATGGTAAATGAGAAGATTTTCAAGCCCTGTTGTTGGGCCATATCAGTCATTTCCAACTCTTCATGACCCACTTGTGGTTTTTTTGGCAAAAATACTGAGGTGGTTTGCCATTTCCTTTTCCACTAATATTGCAGATAAAGAAAATAAAGTAAAAGTTAAGTGACTTGTCCAGGGTCACACAGTCAGTATCTAAGATTGGATTTGAATTCAAGTTTTCCTGATTCCAAGCACAGCATTCTATCCATTGAACCAACTAGATGTCCCTATCAAGCCATAAAATGTTGTGTAATTGTTAGCTATCATTATCTGTTCTCTCAACATTTTATGATCTTCAAGCATTCATTATAATGTAATTTATAGTATGAAGATCTGTGTATGGGTCTTCAAGATTATAACCTACTTGAGAGAGACTTTTTAAAATTATCTTTGTACCTTCTCTGGAGATTAGCACAGTGTATTACACTTAATAGGTATTTTAAAACATTTATTTAATTTAACTCAATTATATCACTTCCCCTCTTATAAAGAGTCTTTTCTTGTTCGAAGTAGTCCGCTGCAGGTGAAGCTATAAATAAATGGGAGGAGGGGATTGGGATTATTCTAAAAAGGTATCTACAACATCATAGCTTTTGACCCAGAGATCCTGTGGCTAGACATAAACCCTAAAGAAATCAAAAGTTAAAAGAAAGGTCCTTTTCTACCAAAATATCTGTAGCAGTACTGATTGTAATAACAAAGAACTAAAAATAAAATAGATGCCCATTGACTGAGGGACTAGCTAAGCAAGCAATAGTATAAGAACATAATAGGAAATTATTACTATATTACAAGAAATAGTGAATATGAATGAATAAAGAAGCCTGGAAATCCCTGTAGAAAGTGATACAAAGTGAAGTAAACACAATCAGGAAAACAATTAACACAGTAATTACAACAACACAAATTGAAAGAACAAAAATAGAAACACAAGCATAATGATGGCCAAGCTTGACTCCAAAAAGAGACAGTGAAATGTTTCCTCTGAGGCTATAGATGTGGAACACAGCATTGACTGAAGCATTGATTAATTTTGCTAAACATTTTTAAATAATATTTCTTTTTTATTCTTTACTATAAAAGATTTCTCCTTGAGTGGAAGCAAAGGAGGAGAGGAGGGCATTCAGAAATGAAAGTGGTATAAATTAGATCAAGAAAAAGACAAAAGTAAAATAACATTTTTTTACAAAATGTAGAAAAATACCAGTAATTCACAAATGTGCACACTCTTAGATCTCACACAATTTCAAAGCTTTGTATTTCATGCTGTCTTACAGATCTTACAAAGTACTTTCCTGAGACAAAATGTGTAATGAGAAAATTTAATTCCCTGAAATTATTTCTATCCCGAATGAAAACTCAAGAATAAGTAGGAAAAGTCTTAGAAGACCAATGGATAAAACCAGACAGGAGATACGTTCTAATTGGCTGAGAGATTTTCTCATATCCTTTGGGTCCTATATAAAAGCATAAAATTGGCTGGAATCAGGGAGGCCTAGCAAGTAGTTTCAAAACAAACGGGAACAATGTTTCATTAAAGTCCTGAGGATGCCTTAGAAGTACTTAAGAACTGCTTTGGGGAAAAGAAAAGAGATCTTGTCTTCCAGCCTCAGCTTGGATATCCTTCTGCCTCCATCCACCCCTTTGTTCAGAAGAAAACCTTGAAAACTTTGAAGGTTCCAGAGGGTGCTGAACTTCCCATTTTTTTGTTAATATCTTACCATCTTCCTTCTGAGATGAAAGCAGCTAGAGGCAGTGTATTCATCAAGAACCAAGGACAAACTAGAGATGTTCACCATGATTGAGGGGAACTTCTTGAGTATTTGACAAAAGAGGAAAGGTTTTAAAGTGACCAGGAGCTACCTGTTACCCCTTTATCCCTTGTTAATTCTTTCTCATGAATTCTTTATGAATTTGTGAGAGAATGTATTACAGACTTTGGTTATAATATTTTCTATCAGGAGCTGGCAATTTACATATCAAAGGCCAAATCCAGCCCTTTACATTTTTTTTAAAATGATTCTCAAACTAAGAATTGCTTAACCATTCTTTCAAAAAGAAGAAATGGGCTGTTTGGCCCATGAACCACAGTTTGCCAACTCCTGTTTTACAGCAACTATTCTTACTAATATTTTAATAAATTTTTGTTGTTCCTCAATTATGAACAGACTCTTCATGAGCTTTTTGGGGGGGGCAGAATTTTCTTAGCTATTGAAGTGGTTTGCCATTTCCTTCTCCAGCTCATTTTACAGATGAGGAAACTGAGGCAAATAGAGTTAAATGATTTGTTCAGGGTCACACAGTTAAAAAAACTGGATTATGTCTGATACTGGATTTGAACTCATAGAGTTGAGTCTTACTGATTACAAGCTCTGTGCCACCTAGTTGCCCCATCTTAGTAAATATCCCTTTCTAAAGGCTACTTTAAGATTATCCAAATCTAAAAAACTAAATTGATAATCTTTTAGGAAAGCATACTGGTAGGGGCTGATGACATTAGAAAATTATGTACAACAGGAGTATCTCTACAACCTTAAGAGGGAGGGGTTAGCCTTACTAAGGGCATGAAATAGTTCTACTCTGGAACCTGAGATTAATATGGAGAATGAAGAATAAAAGACAGATTTTCAGAACTTCTATGAATTCTGCCAGGACAAACAAACCCATACCAATTATCCTGCCCAGGAAATGATCTGTACTTGATCCTACCCCAACCTGTGCCCAAGGGGATAAAAGATACCAGTAATACAACTTGCTAAACAAGTTGCTATGGTGGCAGGAGAAAAGAATTAGGGACAACAGGAACAAATAGATAGAGAAGTAAAAACCTTTTGTAAATTTCACAATCATTTCTTTATGATATAACAGGAAAAAATCCCTAAATTGGGTCATGTTTCTTTTGACCTATTTAAATTAGTTTGAGGACTCATTCTGGTTTTAAGTTTAAAAGCTTTGATCTCCTTGTAGCATATATAGCCACAGAATTAATTCTAAGGGCAAAAAGTTTTTTAAATAATGAATTAGGAGGTCCATCATACAAATTTGACAATATTTACTATTCTATGTACAAAAAGTATTTGTCATGCACAAAGAGTTATACAGATAAAATAAGATACAGTTCTTGCCTACAAAGGACTTACATTTTATTGGGAAGTCTGGGGGCTATGAAAGTACTGATACTCCAAAAAAGGATAAAGCATGATAGTATCATTGATCCAGAACAAAATTCCCTAGGAAAAGTTGAAGGAAAGAACACTTTTGGGTTTTAAAGCTGGAAAGTATCTAAAAATTTACATAATTCAATTTCTTTATTTCTCAGATATCCCAGAAAGATAAAATCAGCATGATATAACAAATAAAGTACTGGCCTTAAGAGTTCTGAAGTTATGAGTTCAAATCATACCTCAGATACTCATTAAATGTGAGACCTTAGAAAACCACTTAACTTTTCTGAGTTTCAGTTTCATTATCAATAAAATGGGGATAATAAGAGTATTTAATCTCATAAGTTTGTTGTGAAGATCAAAAAACACTTCTCAACAAGTATTCATTAAGCATTTACTATCAGCTAGGCATTGGAGATACAAAGATAAAAATGAAATAATCAGGGGCTATTTGCTCTCAGTGAATTTATATTTTACCAGGGTAGATACAATAACATAGAAAATAAATACAGTCACTGGGTAATTGTTAGCAGTGGGGATTGTAGGAAAGGAATTACAAGAAGACTTCATGCTAAACTTGAAAGGAAATCAATGATTCTTTTTTTTTCCGCTTTTTGCTCAGGCAATTGAGGTTAAGTGACTTGCCCAGGGTCACACAGCTAGGGAATGTTAAGTGTCTGAGACCAGATTTGAACCCAGGTCCTCCTGACTTCAGGGCTGGTGCTCTATCCACTGCACCACCTAGCTGCCCCAATGATTCTTTTTTTAAAAAATTTTTATTTAATATTTTTGTTTTTCCCCAGTTACATTTAAAACAATTTTTTACATTTGCTTTTAAAATCTTGAGTTACAGATTCTGTCCCTTTCCCTCCCACTCCCCATTAAGAAAACACATGTGAAGCTATATAAAACATTTCCATTAAAATTATGTTGTGAAAGAAAACATAGATTCCCCCCCCAACAAAAGAAAACCCTCGAGAAAAATAAAGTTTTGAGAGAGAGAGAGAGAAACAGAGAGAGAAATTATGTTTCAGTTTGTATTCAGACACAATCAATTCTTTCTCTAGGTATGAATAGGATTTTTTCATTGTATCTCCTTCAGAGCAATTGTGGATCATTGTATGCAGAGAAAAGTCATTCACAACTGATCATCCTACAACATTGCTTTTACTTTGTACACAGTATAATTCACCTTGAATTCATAGAGTGCTTTTCAGGTTTTTCTGAGAGCATCCTGCTTATCATTTCCTATAGAACAATAATTTCATCATAATCACAGATCACAATTTATTCAACCATTCCATATTTGATGGGCATCTCCTCAGTTTCCAATTCTTTGCCCTGTGAAAAGAGCTGCTATAAATATTTTTGTACATATAGGTCTTTTTCCTTTTAAAAAATATCAAAAAAAATATTTCTTCTGGGATTCATGTCTAATAGTGATATTATCAGGTCAGAGGATATGTATGATTTTATAGTCCTTTAGGTATAATTCATATCTTTTTTATCATTTATCAATTGGAGTATGAATCTTATTTTTTATAAATTTGACACAGTCCCCTATGTATTTGAGAAATGAGGCCTTATCAGAGAAACTTGCTTCAAAATTCTTTTTACAATTACTATTTACTCTCTTCTCTCTCTCCTTTCACTTTGTTCCTCCTCAAAAGTTAAGCCAAAGATCCTTATAAGCAAAGATGATGAGTAAGTATTCCAAGCATGAGGGACAAAAGGCAAGGAAACAGGAGATTGATTGTCCTGTGTAAGCAAGAAGATCCATCTGATAATTTAGAGCTAGATTTTAGAAGGCTTTGAATGCCAAATACATAAATTTATGTATGATCCTAGAACTATTAGAGACTATCTGATGTGGCAGAAAGATTGCTGAATTTAGAGGGCAGAAGATCAAAGGTCTGCTCCCCTACTGCATAAGTGTGATCTTTATTTTTCTAGACTCAGCTCCCTCATCTGTAAAATATGAGGATTGCATTATAATATCCTTAAGTTCCCTTTCAACTCTAGCTCCACACTCCCATGGCACAGTCAGAGCAGTGTTTTAGGAAAATCACTCTAGCAACTGGTGGAAAATAGATTAACAAGAGGGAGAAAACTGGTGAGAGAACAATAAAACAGCAATGGTCATCCAGAGAGGTGCTGAGGGCCTAAAATAGGATAGTATCTGTAGGAGAAGATAGGAGGTGGTGAATGAGAGAGGTATTGAAAAAAAAAAGGTAAAATTATCAAGACTTAGTAACTAAGTGGATAGGTGCAGTGAAGGAGAGTGAGAAATGCTATACAAATAAATTGTTTCTGTTCAGTCAATTCTGATTCTGTGACCCTATGGACCAGTTGGGTTTTCTTGGCAAGATATTTGACATTTCTTTCTTTGGATTAAGTAATTTGCCCCGAGGAACATAGCTAATAAGTATCTAAGGTCAAATTTGAACTCTTACCTTTCTGCTCTTTCTGCCTCCTGACTCAGTGTTCTTATCCACTGCACCATTTAGGTGTCCATATAAATAAATGTTAAATATTATTAAGTGACTTGTTGAAGGACACTCAGTAAGAGCTTGTGTGTGTGTATGTTTTGAGACAGAATTCAAATCCATGTTTTCTGATTCCAAATCCAGGGTCCTTCCCACCACCTCACGTCCACCCATGGAGACAGGCAGCCATTCACAGCCTTAAATGGAGCCGGTGGTAAGACATCAACTGAACAGCAAGCAAAGAAGCTTCAAAGGAAATTGTAAATTCATACTGGGGAACAACAGAGCTTTAAAATGCCCTATAAATGAGGGAAATCTGGAGAGATAAGAGAATTGCCCAGCTGCATATATATATTTCTGTTTTCTTTGTGATTCTTGTTGCAAACAGAGCTTTTATGTTTTCAAGTTTAATTGAGATTTCTATTGCAATTAAAGTTATAGGTCACCCAAAAGGCAATGGAGAGGCAGATGTGGCATGGGAGTTGGGGAGGGGGGAAGTTAACTGAAACATACCACTAGCAAAGATCTGAGTGGGAGAAGCTGCTCAATGGAAATCATAGAGACATGTATCACAGGAAAAGAAAGCAGGGCTAGTGAGGGAGAGGGCTGACTGATAGATAACTTCCAGCCTCCATTGTAATTCTGCAATATAAAGAGAACCTGATAATTCCCATTAAATTGTATAGAACCACCATGGAAGACCAACAGAAGGCCATGTACATGAGTAGTACAGGTTGAGATGGTTATAGAAACACAAACCTAGAACTGAAAATGGACATTTTATAGATAGGGAAATAGAGGCTCAGAGACTTTAAATAACTTGCCCATGGTCAGAGAGGCAATATTAGAGGTCTTATTTTGCTATCAGTTCTCGGACTTTAGAATTGCCTGTGTTCTTTCTGATGTGTGGATATATAACACTCTACCCCATTAGAAGAAATATTTGCATCAGTGAGATCACAAATCAATCAGTGAGAATTTATTACATAGCTATTATATGCCAGGAACTGTGGAGGCCTTCGGGGATATGTAGCCAAAAAAGAAATAGTTCCTAGACAAAAGGAAGTTACATCCATCTGGGAGAGACAGGATATATGTATTTGGAGCATTCAAAATAGGTAACAAATAATAAAAGGAAAATATATACCAAAGATGTTCAAAATAAACATTTAAAAATGTACAAAATAATAAGATCCATTGGTATATCAAAATAACTTGTCACTCTGATGCTTAGCCATGCTCAAAGCCTTTTTAGGTTGAGAAATCCTTCCAGAGCCTGTGTTGGACTTAGAGGTGACCTCACCTTCCAGAACCTGGTATCAGTTTCACAGGACAAAAGCTCCTCCAAGAATCAGTCTGGCCCAGTGTAGCAAAGACTACTTCCCAGAAAGTTTAATAGCCTAATTTTAACCAACACAACCTGTAAAACTATCAACTAGAGTATTGTTAGCATGCATAATGGAAATGTAATGAGGGAACCAACCAATGAGAAACCAATCAAGAGGAACACATACACGTTTAGTGAACCTTCAAGAGCAGTGAAAGGTCTGCTTTCCACTTCAGAATATTCTATGACTATTTCTTGTCTGCCTTGTGTGTCAGAGAGGTTTACTGGCTGCCAAATCAGAAAGAGTGTGCTTGTAAAATACCACTAGGATTTGCCCTCATAGTTTCTTAGTTGGAGTCAAATTAGGAACACAAAATGCCTTAAGCCTCTAAGTGGGGAAACCTTCATCTACATGGCTCCTGTTTCACATCTGGCTCCTAGAAAAATACCAAAATATCTGGTGTTATCTCTAAGTCCTCAAAGTAGCTAAATGAGATATGTTATCTGTCGTTTCCTGTTCTTATACAATTGAGGAAGGTTCTATTTCCTTCCTAGAAACCAGGGAGTCTGCCATTCCTGGTCCATTATCAATAGTCTCAGGGTCCAGTTGAGTCCCATAAATCAATCAAGCATTCCTTTATGACAGAGAGGTGGTTACTAGTTTCCATGTTGTCCTCAGTCCCAAGTCCTGTAACCAACTGCATTGTTTTCCCCACTTAGCCAACTCTGTTCTGCTGAATTTCCCAAAATTATATGAAGGCTAAGGAATCCTACCTTAGTGTTTGTGGTCCTTGAGAGGGGACATTGACCCAATTTTATCAGTTATTGCTAGCCTAACTAATAAATTGATCATGCTCAGATCATCATCTCTCAGTTTATGTTACTTTTCAAATGTAAACAGTCCCAAGAAATGATTGGATTGGATCCAAGTCAGCATTGAACAAAAATGATATAAATATATGGTGTCCTTAAAACAATGGAATTGTTCATCTATTGGGCTGTGCCACATTGGAAATAAACTTGGTGGGGTAAAATTTTTGTAGCAAAAGTTTTAACATTGAGCTCACTCTCCCTAGAAGCCAAAGTGGTATAAGGAAGAGTGTGACCTCATGTTCAGAAGGATGTGTTTGAACTTCTATCTTGCTTTATCTTCTCAGCAAAAATCCCGCTAAGAAAGCTAATTGATGCTGATTGGTTACATGATATTAGGACACTAATCAATAGTATCAAAGATAATGAGGATATATTAATTGGTATTGATTAGATGTTACTGAAGAGAAAAATGGAAACATATATTTAAAAGAATGCACCTGAATATGAATTCAAGCTAATAACATGAGAAAAAATATTCATCCTCCAGGGGAACCCTGAGACCATGAAGGAGAAATGTAGTCAGCTTTGCACTCTGGGAACCCAATCTGACAGTACAAATGGGAGATGGGATAAAGACCCTAGTGTTTATAAAGACTATGGGAACTTATATTGATTTAAAATTATGGATCATTTGAAGTACATAATTATCCATATGACCAAAGACAGAATTGGCGAAACTCAGTAAACTCTGATTTGTTATGGAGTAGATCTGCCTCAATCACAAACCCAAGCTTCTGGGGAAAAAATGGACTGATGGTTCCAACACAACTAGACTCAACACGAACATCCCCTAACAACAGCTAGTTCAACCAAATACCACATGATGATGCTTAAGGCCTAATGAGTTTGAAGAAATCACTTTTGTGGCATCTTCAATTTGATCAATTGGCCTGCTACACATGAAAATTCTGTCTGATAACCTGGCATCATGGAATTTGTCAAGCTAAATTGGTGAAGATTGCCCAAACGTATTGATTTGGCTAGCTGATTGGATCAATCAGGAAGCAATCTTGGCCATTTATAAGGAGGCTAAGATATCACATCTCCTAGGCTGTGCTATTTTGGGTTGTTGGATTCTTGTTGCTTTCTAGTAATCTCAACACACCTCTAGAGAAAAAGAAAGGTTATTTGAGTTAACTAGTAATTCCTAACTATGTAATTTATATGTATTATCAGAAACAGTACACAGCAAGTCAAACTACATAGAAGAGATATGTGTTTTTTTTCAGAATGAGAAACTTCACACTTGCACATGGCCATTTTATATACACTTGAGTGGCTGAAGAAGATTCAAAGAATCTAGAAAATGAAATAATATTGAAAACACAAAATAGCAATAACTTGTCAGCCTGAAGCATTTTTTTGCCTCTTCAGCTTTATGGTGCCTTTAATTAATGACTCTCAGCAATCATCACATAATATTAGATCTGTTATTTTTCAGATTGCAGGATATGGGAATGCTGATACAATAGGGGCCTGCTAAACTGCTAAGCTGGGAGCTAAGAATATTCAGCTGCTTCTGGGAACAATGTGAATCTTGATTCAGATAACTTGGAGCCCTGAAGGATAGTTTTCCACTAGTTTCTCATAACATAGGGATAGAAGCAGAGCTGACAAAGGGCAGCCTTACATAGTATTCCCAAGACCTGATGCCAAAAAGGCCCCTTTACATCTTATGCAATTTCAAAACTGCCTGTAATAAACTCCTTATAAAGAAAAACATTGACAGGCCTTGGGTCCTACACCGTGCCTATTCATACAAAGTAAAAAGAAAAGAGTTTAGGCATTTATTTCTATGAAAGAAATCCAAAGGATCAGTAGAGATGTGTTTACATTATATGGCCATTTCAAGGGGGAAGAATTGAAAAGCAGACCTGAATTATTTAGACATCTGCTTCAATTGTTCACTTTGGTTTCTACATACAGAGAGACAGCTTGTCTTAACTCTGAAAAGTGGTCCCATTGAGCATACTTACCTGTCTAGCAAACCCATTTACTATTTACTATGTAAAGTCCTACTCAGAAGTAGATCAATCAACAAGCATGTATCAAATGACAACTATGAATAAGATTATGTGAGTACAAAGACAAAAACAAATCATTTCTGGACCTTAAGGATGGCATCAGAACAGTGAAAATAGGGCTGAATTTGGAGCTAGATAATCTAAGGTCTAAGTACTGCCTAGAGGTCCTGGGGTAAATCACTTTAAATTTTCCAGGCCCCAGATTTTTCATCTTTAAAATGACTAGACTGAACCAAACCCTTTTCTTTCTTTTAATCTGTAAATCTCTACCATGGGTATGCAGTATGAGAAAAGATACAGGCACATTTTCTCATTCTTTTTTTTTAATATTTTTTGCTGAGGCAATTGAGGTTAAGTGGTTTACCCAGGGTGACACAGCTAGGGAATATTAAGTGTCTAAAGCCAGATTTGAACTCAGGTCCTCCTGACTTCAGGGTTGGTGCTCTATCCACTGTGCCACTTAGCTGCCCCTTCTCATTCATTTTTGAAGAAGCAAAGTAATAACTAGTAGGAATCTATTATCTGAAGAGCAGAACTCCACTTTTAAGAGGGTAAATAAAAAAGAAGAATAAGAGCAATCTCTCTTTCCATATTTACAGACAGCCTTTTAGCAAAAGACTCCAAAGATCTCAAAACACCAAGAGGAATGAAAAACATTTCTACGAAACTAGGCATCTCTTGAGCACCAAAAATGAATGCTATGTTAGGCAAAATAGAGAAAACAGCCCTAACCTGTAGGTTAAGGGAAAAGTAAGGCAAAAAATGTAGGAAGGATGCAGGGGATGTTTTACTTACTATCCTCTACCTCTGGCCAGCTGAATTGGCCTGAAGAAATTTGGTTTTCCATTCACATTCAATGATATAGAAAAGGGTAGAACTTCTTCCTTCTAAGACTGTACTCCTGCATCCCAGCATCTCCCACTTCCTCTTCTTCTCCAGCAATATTCTTTTATCTCTTGGGCATACAGAAAGCAGGTCAGGAAAGGGGGAAGTTTGATGCACACATAATTTTACTATGTGATAAAAAATCAGACCAGTTCAAATTATTTGGATTTTGACACATCCATTCAACTCTCTTGCAGAAGATATTAGTAGCTTATATTTTATTTCATTCATTTTTTTCATTCAGATTAGAAGAGGGAAGCACTCTCCATCTCTCCTCCCAGTCTACCAGCCCTTGTTGATGGAATCATAGAAAGGACAAAAATAATGAGATGTTAATGTATGAAATAAAATATGAAGACTTATCTATTCCCTGTTATCCCTTTATGAGATATGAAGAAGCTTCCCTAGTAGAATTGCAAAGGTAGTTTGCTGTTGTTTGGCACAGTGTAGATCATGCCTCTTGACAGCCTTTAAATTTTTTTTAAAGTGAATTCACACTGAATGGATGCCCATCAAATGGAGAGTGGCTGAATAAATTATGGTATATGAATGTTATGGAATATTATTGCTCTGTAAGAAACAACCAGCAGGATGATTTCAGAGTGGCCTGGAGAGACTTGCATGAACTGATGCTCAGTGAAGTGAGCAGAACCAGGAGATCATTATTCACGGCAAAAACAATACCATATGAGGATCAGTTTTAATGGACATGACTCTCTTCAACAATGAAATGCTTCAAACCAGTTCCAATTGTTCAGTGAAGACAGCCATATACACCCAGAGAGAGGGATGTGAAATGTGGACCACAACATAACATTTTCATCTTCTCTATTGAGGTTTGCTTGCATTGTATTTCCTTTATTGGATTATTCTTTGTCGTAGATACGATTTCTCCTGAACAAAAAAAAATGATGTGTGGCAATAACTATACATATATTCGATTTCAATATTCTAACATAATTATTATGTAGTGGATATCCTGCTATCTAGGGGAAGGGTGGGGAGTAGGGGAGAAAAATTTGTAACAGAAAGCTTTGTAAGGGTTAATGTTTAGGAATTACCCATACATATGTTTTGCAAATAAAAAGTATTAATAAATTAAAAAAAGTGAATTCACCAACTCTAGAGGAAGAAATAGTAGAATCAGCCTTTCGGAGTGTGACCCTTGACAAGAAAGAGTAAATTTTTTTTAAAGGAAAGAGCTCTAGCAAACAGGAGTCAAGCTACATTGAAGAACAAGCCTGGGGAACCCATATGAACGATCCTTATAGAAGAAAGGCTACTCTCAAAGATGCATGATACCATTGTGAAAAGAGGGCTCAGCAGTACATTTTCTTGGTCACATATATTCCCAAATACATCACTCCAAGTTTATGTATATTTATGGGAGAGTTTGCCTGAGGTTTATAGGGACAATGTTTTGTAGATACTGTTTTTATTGTGCCACATTAATAAATATCTTTGCTGTGAGCTAATTGTATCTATTGGCTGACTATTAAAGGTAAGCACACTGGTAGGGACTTGTAAAATCATGGTTTAAATTATAGCAAATTATAAACTGCAGTCCCACAGAGTACCTTGAATCTTTGAATAGCTATCTGCTATGGAGTCAACCTACAAAACTAGGACTAATGATTTGGGAAGATAATCCAGAGGAAATGCTACACTACACTCATTTGTCAGCTGCTCCTTCCTTTAATTTTTATATTTTGTTATGGCTTATAATAAAGGCTTCTATTCTAGTTTTTCTCCATGATTAAAATAGCATATTCACCATCTTATTACCTCCATACACTCTGTTTAGCTCTTCTTTTCTGCTTTAATTTCATGAATCATTTCTTTGCTACTACAATTTGAGACACTCCCATCCTAGCCATGATGAAGACCCCTTTACACATTTGGAGGAAGGACATTTCATATGATTTGTTGTATTTCTCCACAATTTTTGGTCCAGACCTATAGTTTCAATTTTATAGGCAATTGCCAATAAGAAAACTCTCTATCAGAGGCCTGGAGAGACTTGCATGGACTGATGCTGAGTGAAATGAGCAGAACCAGGAGATCATTATACATGGCAACAACAAGACTATATGATGAACAATTCTGATGGACATGGTTCTCTTCAACAATGATATGTTTCAAACCAGTTCCAATTGTTCAGTGAAGAAAGCCATATACAGTCAGAGAGAGGGATGTGAAATGTGGACCACAACATAACATTTTCATGCTCTCTGTTGATGTTTGCTTGCATTGTGTTTCCTTTCTTCTTGTAGATATGATTTTTCTTGCACAAAAATGATGTGTGGAAATATGCATACATATATTCAATTTGTCAAGTAGTTTAACATAATTAACAAGTAGTGGATATCCTGCCATCTAGGAGAGGGGTGGGGAGTGGGGGGGGGGGAATTTGTAACAGAAAGCTTTGAAAGGGTTAATGTTGAAGAATTACCCATACATATGTTTTGCAAATAAAAAGTTTTAATAAAAAGAAAAAGAAAAAAAAGAAAACTCTCTATCAATGTACATCAATATCTGCTCTGTAATCCAGTGGCTTTAAGAGTTGCTTCGAGAATGGCAAGCACAGTGTCAGAGATATGACTTTGATTGGAGTCTTCTAGACTTTAAGACCAGTCATTGCTCCATTATGCTACGTCTTTTTTCTTCATGAGAATAACTGCATTTTCACACCATTCCTTTGTCTACTCATTCAACATACATTTATAAGCACCTCTTGTGTTAATGCATTATGGAAAGCTCTGGGTATACAAAGGCAAGCCAAGTCCTAGGCTTCTCTTTCATTTTTTAAAATGCTGACTACTCAATAGTTCTACTTAAACCAAGACAAATTTACGTCCATATTCTCCCACAGAGACACAATTGTCCCTTTGGTCAATAAGAGCATTCTTTCCCAAAGAAAACCCCTCTAATTTTTTTAATCAGACCATAATTTATAATCTGAATGAACTAACAGAAATACAGATTAGGTATTGCTGAAGTTGGGTTTCATTAATAGCTCCACGGTACTGTGAGTAACTGCGGGAGGCTGGAAGCGAGATAAAGGATACAGAGAAATAGGTATTTCCCTCTAGATTTGCAGTTATCTCTCAAGCTTTTTGGTCTTAGAGCCCCTTTCACTCTTAAAAATTACTGAGGATGCCCCAAACACCTTTTATTAAATATGTTTTATAAATATCAAATTTGCAATTTTAGAAAGTAAAATAGATAAATTTTTAAATAGATATTTATAAGTCATTTAGAATAATAAATGTATTTCATGTTAATATAATATATTTTTATGAAAAATACATTTTCAAAAAATAGGAGTGACATTCTATATATTTTTTCAAAATGCTTTAATAACTAGTTAATAGAAGACAGCTGGTTTCTTCTATCTGCTTCTTCAATCAATCTGTGGGAATGTGTTATTTTGTTTTAATTATATAAAGAAAATCTGGCTTTATCTTGATTCATTAACAAAGGAATTAACAAACTAACAAATGAAAGACTATTTTATTAGACAAATAATATTTTAATAAAGAGTGTGAAAATAGTTCTGGTTTTACAGACATCCTAGAAGGATCTTAAGAGACATCTAGTAGCTCTTGGACCACCCTTAGAGAACTGCTGCTGTGGAATCTTCAGTACAGGAGCAGGCCCTCTGCAGGGTAGCCCTTTCAATAGAAGAGGTTCCTCTGAAGATTAGATAAGAGCAGAGCTATTTGCCCCAAGAAGGCTGCTCAAACCTAATGGAGTCTCTGATGCTGAGGGCCACCTCCCCTTTATCCTTTTGCAAATTTACATTTTACATACAGTAAAAGTTTGATTATACACTTATACCATGAGTGTTATTATTAGGTCAGAATATATTCTAGAGTTGGCCTAAGACAATACCCATTTATTTGAACAAAAATAAACCAATTAGTATAAACACAATAATTATTTTGGGGTCTGAATTTTTCATTTTTTCATCATAATATTTCCAAAATTGCCAATGGCCTCTTAATGGACAAATCTGATGATCTTTCCTTCAATTCTGATCCTTTCCCAACTCTCTACAGTATTTGACATGGCCCACCATGTCTTGGGGGCCACCTCTCCTCACTACTCGCTTTCCTCTAGGTTTTTGTGATGCTTCTCCCTCCTGGTTTTTCTTCTGCCTGACTGTGCCTTTTCCACCTCTTTTGCAGTTTCATCATCCATATTATACCACCTGTGAATGTATTTCAACACTCTGCCCTGGGTCCTCTTCTCTCTATATTCTCTTACTTGGTGACCTTATCAGCTCTCATTAATTTATTGTCTCTATTCTGATGGCTCCCAGATCTACAAATATAGCTTTTTCCTGAATTCTAGTCATATATCATCAACTTTCTATTGGACATTTTGAACTGGATGACCCATAATGTCTCAAACTCATCATATTCAAATCAGAACTCAGTCTTTCATCCCCAAACCTATTTTTCCTCTGAACTCCCATATTTCTGTCAAGAACAACAATATTTTTCCTGTCTTCCAGACTAAGAACTTCAGCATTATTCTCAATTCCTTACTCTCTCTCACCATACATATTAAATCAGTTGGCAAATCTCACCATTTCTATCTTTAACTATCTCATATCTAACTTTGTACAATTTCACCTTAGGTCCTTATCACCTTTCATCTATACTACTGTAATAACCTACAATGAAGGAGAAAAACAGGGTGTTTTTTTTAATTAAAGCTTTTTATTTGTATAACATATGTATGGGTAGATCCCCAGCATTGATCTTTACAAAGCTTTCCATTACAAATTTTACCCCCAGTCCCCTCCCCTCCCCTAGATGGCAGGAAGTCCACTACATGTTAATAATGTTGAAATACTTGACAAGTTATGCAAGAAAAATCCTATCTACAAGAAAAAAAAAAAGAAAATCAGAGAAAGGCAACACAATGCAAGCAAATATCAATAGAGATCATGAAAATGTTACGTTGTGGTCCATATTTCATATCCCTCTCTCTGGGTGTATATGGTTTTATCCGTGAACAATTGGAACTGGTTTGAGACAATTCTTTGTTACAGAGAGCCATGTCCATCAGAATTGATCATCATGTAATACTGTTGTTGCTGTGTATGATGATCTCCTGGTTCCGCTCGTTTCACTCAGCATCAGTTCATGCAAGTCTCTCCAGGACTCTCTGAAATTGTCCTGCTGGTTGTTTCTTATAGAGCAATAATATTCCATAACATTCATATACCATAATTTATTCAGCCACTCTCCAATTGATGGGCATCCCTTCAGTTTCCAGTTTCTAGCCACTACAAAAAGGGATGCCACAAACATTCTTGCACATGTGGGTCCCTTTCCCTCTTTTAAGATCTCTTTGGGATGTAGGCCCAGTAGAAACACTTCTGGGTCAAAGGGTATGCACAGTTTGATAGCTTTTTGAGCATAGCTCCAAATTGTTCTCCAGAATGGTTGGATCCATTCACAGTTCCACCAACAATGTATTAGTGTCCCAGTTTTCCCACATCCCCTCCAACATTCATCATTATCTTTTCCTGTCATTTTAGCCAATCTGACAGGTGTGTAGTGGTATCTCAGAGTTGTCTTAATTTGCATTTCTCTGATCAATAGTGATTTGGAGCAACTTTTCATATGACTAGAGATGGTTTTACTTTCATCATCTGAAAATTGTCTGTTCATATCCCTTGACCACTTATCTATTGAAGAGTGGCTTGAATTCTTATATATATGAGACAATTCTCTATATATTTTAGAAATGAGGCCTTTATCAGAACCATTGAATGTAAAGATGATTTCCCAATTTGATGGTTCCCTCCTAATCTTGTCTGCATTTGTTTTGTTTGTACAGAAACTTTTTAACTTAATATAATCAAAATTATCTATCTGGTGTTCAATTTGGAGTTCCAGGTCTTCTTTGGACATAAATTTATTCCATCTCCACAGGTCTGAGAGATAAACTATATTACGTTCCTCTAATTTGCTTACAAAGTTCTTCTTTATATCTAGATCATGAACCCATTTAGATCTTATCTTGGTATGTGGTGTTAGGTATGGGTTAAGCCCTAATTTCTTCCACACTAGTTTCCAATTTTCCCAGTAGTTTTTGACGAGTAGTAAGTACTTATCCCAAAAGCTGGGGTCTTTAGGTTTATCAAACACTAAATTGTTAAGGTTATTTCCTAGATTGTCCTGATAACCTATTCTGTGCCACTGATCCACTTCTCTATTCCTTAGCCAGTACCAAACGGTTTTGATGACCGCTGCTTTCTAATATAAATTTAGATCTGGTACAGCAAGGCCACCTTCATCTGCCTTTTTTTTTCATTAATCCCCTTTAAACCCTTGACCTTTTGTTCTTCCAAATGAACTTTGCTACTATTTTTTCTAGATCTGTAAAATAATTTCTTGGGAGTTTGATTGGTATGGCACTAAATTAAGTAGATTAGTTTGAGTAGTATTGTCATTTTTATTATATTCGCTCTGCCTACCCATGAGCACTTAATATTTTTCCAATTGACTAGATGTGAACTTATTTGTGTGGAAAGTGTTTTGTAGTTTAGTTTGTATACTTTCTGACTTTTCCTTGGCAGATAGATTCCCAAATATTTTATCCTATCATCTGTTATTTGGAATGGAATTTCTTTTTGTATCTCTTGCTGCTGAACTTTGTTGGTAATATATAAAAATGCTGATGATTTATGTGGATTAATTTTGAATCCTGCCACTTTGCTAAAGTTGTGAATTGTTTCTAGTAGTTTTTTAGTTGAGTCTCTAGGGTTCTCTAAGTATACCATCATGTCATCTGCAAAGAGTGATAGTTTGGTTTCTTCATTACCTACTCTGATTCCTTTTATCGATTTTTCTTCTCTTATTGCTAAAGCTAACATTTCTAATATAATATTAAATAGTAATGGTGACAGTGAGCAGCCTTGTTTCACTCCTGATCTTATTGGGAATGGTTTTAGTTTGTCTCCATTACATATGATGCTTGCTGATGGTTTTAAATAGATGCTACTGATCATTTTAAGGAAAAGCCCATTTATTCCTATACTCTCTAGTGTTTTTAGTAGGAAAGGGTGTTGGATTTTGTCAAAGGCTTTTTCTGCATCTATTGATATAATCATATGGTTTTTGTTAATTTGGTTATTAATATAATTAATTATGCTGATAGTTTTCCTAATATTGAACCAGCCCTGCATCCCTGGTATAAATCCTACTTGGTCATAGTGTACTATCCTGGGGATGACTTTCTGTAATCTCATTGCTAATATCTTATTTAAAATTTTTGCATCAATATTCATTAGGGAAATTGGGCTATAGTTTTCTTTCTCTGTTTTCACCCTACCTGGTTTAGCTATCAGCACCATATCGGTCTCATAGAAGGAATTTGGCAATATACCTTCTGTCCCTATTTTCTCAAACAGTTTGTGTAGTATTGGAATTAATTGTTCTTTGAATGTTTGGTAGAATTCACATGTAAATCCATCTGGCCCTGGAGATTTTTTCTTAGGGAGTTGGTTAAT